>JAOTNS010003334.1:627500-937500 GCA_028476615.1 Culter alburnus
TTTTTTCTCGAAACACGACTTTATTCTCAAAATTTAATGAGTTTATTCTCAACATTTTATTCCAATCTTTTTCTCGAAATTTAACAAGTTTTTTCTGGGAACACGACTTTATTATCAAAATTTTATGAGTTTATTTTCAACATTTTATTTCAACTTTTTCTCAAAATTTAAGGAGTTTTTTTCTCAAAACAACTTTATTCTCAAAATTTAATGAGTTTATTCTCGACATTTTATTTCAACTTTTTCTCAAAATGTAACAACTTTTTTCTGGAAACACGACTGTATTCTCAAAATTTAAAGAGTTTATTCTCAACATTTTATTTCGACCTTTGTCTCGAAATTTAACAAGTTTTTTCTCAAAACACGACTTTACTCTGAAAATTTAATGAGTTTATTCTCGACATTTTATTTCAACCCTTTTCTCAAAATTTAACAAGTTTTTCTCGACTTTATTAACACTTTTTTAACACGACTGTCAAAATTTAGAGTTTATTCTCAACATTTTACATTTATTCTCAAAATTTAATGGTTATTCTCAACATTTTATTTCGACCTTTGTCTCGAAATTTAACAAGTTTTTTCTCAAAACACGACTTTACTCTGAAAATTTAATGAGTTTATTCTCGACATTTTATTTCAACCTTTTTCTCAAAATTTAACAAGTTTTTTCTCGACTTTATTTAACACTTTTTTGACACGACTTTGTCAAAATTTAGAGTTTATTCTCAACATTTTATTTAAACTTTTTCTCAAAATTTAACAAGTTTTTTCTCAAAACACGACTTTATTCTCAAAATTTAGAGTTTATTCTCAAAATTTAATGACTTTATTCTCAACATCTTATTTCGACCTTTTCTCGAAATTTAACAAGTTTTTTCTCAAAACACGACTTTATTCTCAAAATTTTGAGTTTATTCTCAACATTTTATTTCGACCTTTTCTCGAGATTTAACAAGTTTTTTCTCGAAACATGACTTTATTCTCAAAATTTAAAGGTTATTCTCAAAATTTAATGAGTTTATTCTCAACATTTTATTCCGATCTTTTTCTCGAAATTTAACAAGTTTTTTCTAGAAACACGACTGTATTCTCAAAATTTAAAGAGTTTATTCTCAACATTTTATTTTGACTTTTTTCTTGAAATTTAAGGACTTTTTTTCAAAAACAACATTATTCTCAAAATTTTAAGAGTTTATTCTCAACATTTTATTCCGACCTTTTTTCTCGAAATTTAACAAGTTTTTGTCTGGGAACACGACTTTATTATCAAAATTTAATGAGTTTATTTTCAACATTTTATTTCAACCTTTTTCTCGAAATTTAAGGAGTTTTTTTCTCAAAACAACTTTATTCTCAAATTTAAAGAGTTTATTCTCAATTTTTTTCTCTAAATATAATTAGTTTTTTCTCAAAATACGACGACTTTATTCTCAAAATTTAATTAGTTTATTCTTGACATTTTATTTTGACTTTTTTTCTTGAAATTTAATGAGTTTAATCTCATATTATAATGACTTCAATCTCAAAGTGGTTTTATTTTTTATTATTACTTGGCCCTAATCCTCTTCTGTAAATATAATATATATATATATATATATATATTTTTAATTTTCAGCTAAGGCAGCATTTCTAATATTTTTTATTTAACTTCATTTGACCTACTAAAATAAACAAACTAAAAAATAATTAAACAAAAAATTACAAACATGCAAAATTACAAACACAACAAAAACTTACAAACACGCAATACATTACTAAAACTTTAAATGAAATTAAAATGAAAACAGAAATATGATAAAATATTATTCAAAATATTAACAAAAACTATAATAGCACATTGGTACTAAAATACACAAAAAAATAAAGGTTCCAAATTATTATTATTATTTTTAATTTATTTATTTAATTTTTGCAGTGATCAGGTCCCTCAAAGAACCTTTCAGTGATCATTTCAACCATTTAATGTTTTTTTTTGTTTGTTTGTTTGTTTTTTTTTTTTTTTTTAATGTGAAGAACCTTCTTCCCCTATAAAGAACCTTTCATGGAATTGAACGTAAAGGGCTCTTCATGGAACCATAAAAGAAAAAAGACCCTTTATTTTGAAGAGTGTGATACAGATATGAATAAATAGAAGCAAAAGTAGCAGCAGTAACTGCGTGGGAGGGTCTTCCTGAAATAACTCACAGATAAAACTTTGATTTCTGTCTGATATCAGACGCGTCACATCAAGCCACTATTTACAGTACTGTATGAAAAGAACATATTCACATGTATTAATCAGTCACCATGAGCAATAACTCATTTACTGCAGTAACTGCAATCTGCAAGGCACATGCAGGACAAACAGCGGTAATGCAATATTGCAGCACTAATATTAATGGAATAGAAATGCACAGCACTGCAGAAATATTACAGAATATACTGTGAGAATATCATTAATACGGCAGCAGGAATATCAGTCATTACTAATGCTGGACATTTACATTAATTCATTTAGCAGATTCTTTTATCCAAATTCAAGTTTATTTCTATTGCACTTTTCACAATGCGTATTGTTTCAAACTTCAAAGCAGCTTCTCAGAAAATGCATGTTTCAATATTACAATCAGGAAGTGTTCCGTTATCAGAGTGTCAGTAACGTCCATACGGCAGTAATAAATCAATACACCTATAAGATAATACAAGTCAATATGTGGTTAGTAAGCAATAAGCATCATGTATTTAGTTAGGTAGATATAATGAACATGTCAGACCTGTGATTGTAATCCAAAGCATCTGCTAAATGAATAAATGGAAATACAGATGAATATAGAGTGCAACACTGGTTCAGGAAGTATTTTATCCATTAATTTCTCCCATAGGGATTTCATTGAAGTGTTAAAAACATGAAGCAAGTCAATCAGATACGAGTTGAATCACAACATTACAAACTTTGATTTGAAGCAAAAAAGTGTTTGAAAATCGTGCAAAAAGACAAAGACTGTGAACTTAACGGCTTTAGTGAGGGAAAGAACTACAATCCCATGAAGCATTGCAAACAGCATAATCAAATTAAAAATGATGGAGAAATATTAAACTACTCATTTAAAAATATGTTGTCATTTTTCATTCGCAGCGCTTCATGGGAGTGGGCGGAGCCTGAGATCTTTTGCTGCATTTAGCTTGTTTCGACTCTCTGATTGGTGGATTTTCTGTACAGCATCATGGGTAATGTAGTTTTTCACCACAAATTCCACTTTTAAACGATTATTTTAAAACTAAGCTGAAATAATGCAGACTGACGGCCTCAACAGAAGGAAATATCATTGATTAACAATCTCAAAGCTCACAGTAAAGCTGTTTTTAAAGATTTATAAGTTATCATTAAAAATAAGTTTCCCTATGCAGAAAATGAGTTGTTATTGCATTTTAGTGGTAGATAAGGTACAAAGTTGTCCTTTTAAGGGTCCTGCCTCAGTGTCAAGCACATTTTTTCTGACTTCAGTGAATATGAGTTTCCAGTTTTCCAGTGTTATGCACATGCTCAGAGAATACTGTAAATACATCACATAGATACTTTTCAGTAGAAGGTGGATTAACTCCGAGACGAATGCTCTGAAATCCCCCTCCGTGGAGCGGCCGCGGGTCAATCGCGACCTTTGAACGGACAGATGCCTGTGGTTACTGTAGCGAGAGCCCTTTCATCTCACCTCTGTCTGATCAGACTCAAAGAGACCGTGACCGATCTAAACCGTGACCTTTCTCCCCTCCACCACAAACACACAGACTCGATTGGCAGGGGCGAGACACGGCTTCCGCTTCCCAGAATTCACTCCAGAGAGACGCAGCCTCGTTTACAGGCCGGGCATGTAGCGGCAGAGCCATCGGCCACCCGCGCGTTACTGTTACCTTAACTACTGCAGTCTATAGATGGGGCTGTGAAAGGTTATTCTTTCCCAAATTATGCTTTTTCCATTTGAATTTTGTTTTAATTGTTCTGGACTTTGTTTTAATAGTTAAATTAAAATTTTAGTAGTAATAGTGTTTGAGTTTGAGTTGCCACATCAGCTTCAAAGGCTGTTTCATGGCAAGTACAGATTATACAGTAGAGAAAAGTTTATATATATATATATATATACACAGTCAAACCAAAAATTATTCGGACATTTTTTATATTTTTGATATATTTTACTAGCGTGTGCAGGACACTATAGTTGATTTATGTAAGTGAGGATAGCAAAATAAAGTAAACCTTGACATATTATAGCCAAAAATTCTTCATACAGTAAAACTGATAAAAATATGGGACCAAAAATTATTCAGACACTTTGACCTGACCATGTTTTGCTTAAGTGTTATCTGACATAATTAACATTAATGTTTTCTGACACAGTTTAACTCTGAGATCTTGTCATATTTTATCACCATTTTTAAACTATAGTGAATAAACTGAATTAATGATGAAATGTTCAAGGTGTCTGAATACATTTTGGTTTGACTGTATATATATATTTTATTAGTGCTGACAAACAATTAATCACATCCAAATAAAAGTTTGTGTTTACATATTATATGTGTGTGTACTGCGTATATTTTATTATGTATATATAAATACACACATATATGTATATATTTAACAAACTTATATTACATTTAAAATTATATATTATATATATATATATATATATATTATATAGTGCAGTCCAAAAGTTTGGAACCACTAAGATTTTTAATGTTTTTAAAAGAAGTTTCGTCTGCTCACCAAGGCTACATTTATTTAATTAAAAATACAGTAAAAAACAGTAATATTGTGAAATATTATTACAATTTAAAATAACTGTGTACTATTTAAATATATTTGACAAAGTAATTTATTCCTGTGATGCAAAGCTGAATTTTAGCATCATTACTCCAGTCTTCAGTGTCACATGATCCTTCAGAAATCATTCTAATATGCTGATCTGCTGCTCAAGAAACATTTATGATTATTTTCAATGTTGAAAACAGTTGTGTACTTTTTTTTCAGGATTCCTTGATGAATAGAAAGTTCAAAAGAACAGCATTTATCTGAAATACAAAGCTTCTGTAGCATTACACTACCGTTCAAAAGTTTGGGGTCAGTAAGAATTTTTATTTTTTTTTTTTTTTGAAAAGAAATTCAAGAATGAATACTTTTATTCAGCAAGGATGCATTAAATCAATCAAAAGTGGCAGTAAAGACATTTATAATGTTACAAAAGATTAGATTTCAGATAAACACTGTTCTTTTGAACTTTCTTTCATCAAATAATCCTGAAAAAAAATATTGTACAAAAATTTTGTACAATTGTACACATTAAATGTTTCTTGAGCAGCAGATCAGCATATATTAGAATGATTTCTGAAGGATCATGTGACACTGAAGACTGGAGTAATGATGCTGAAAATTCAGCTTTGCATCACAGGAATAAATTACTTTGTCAAATATATTTAAATAGACACAGTTATTTTAAATTGTAATAATATTCACAATTACTGTTTTTTACTGTATTTTTATTTAAATAAATGTAGCCTTGTGTGAGCAGACGAAACTTCTTTTAAAAACATTAAAAATCTTAGTGGTTCCAAACTTTTGGACTGTACTGTATATATATATATATATTGTGTGTATTTATACATGCATAATAAATATACACAGTACAAACACATAAACACAAACTTTATTTGGATATATATATTATAATTTTATAAAAAAAGACTCTTTAAATGTAATTTTGGTAGAAATTGTAAAAGTTTTCTGGGTGCATCTTACAAAATAATGCCTTAAAAGTTTGTAAATTAAATTTCAGTAATCGAAAAGCATGTCTAATTAATTGAAATCATGAAACTTATACAATTTAACAACAATTTATTAAAAGTTTAATAAAAACTATATTTTTAGGGCCCTATGAAATACTTTTTATTTTTTCTCAAATTTCGTTTTATTTTTCCCAAATTCCGTGTTTTCTGTTTTTATTTTTCTGGATTCCATTTTAATGATTTAGTTAAATTTAGTTAAAATCAAAACCTTTTTTTTTTTCAGAATTTTTTTTTCTTTTTCTGGATTTATGATTTAATACAAATTTATTATCAAATGAAAGCATAAAACATTAACAATTTAATTCATTTTTAAAATGTAAAATTTCTTTTATGTTTGGCAAACAAAGTGCTGCACAATACAGGTTTACTGTTAAAATTAAAAGAAAAATTGCATAATTATTCCTTAAAAAAAGTTTTACAAATTTCATATTATATTACTTTGACGAGCACATTCAGCTGTAGTATATATTTCTGTCATAATTTCTTCAAGTTGAACCAAACTTTTATTTTGACAGGTTGTCGTACAGAGTTTGTGTGTATTTAATGATAGTTTTCTCAAATGAAATGGTGAAATGTTGCTGAAGAGACTCTCAGAGCGGCTCTGGAGATGAAGATCATGCGTTCACATGATCGCGTGCTTCAGTATGAGTAGTAGACCAAAGTGCGCCGCTCATACAGACTTCATATTTAAATGAGTTTCAATATTCACAGATCGCAATTCAATTCTGTGTACAGCTCTACTTTTCATTATTTCATTCAAACTTTGCCAAATTACACGGCAGTCCGTGTCACACTGTAAATTCTATTTTAATAATTGGATTCCACGATTCCGTCCGCATTTTCCGCATCACCGAAACCACAGTGCCCTACATAGACAAGCACACTTCCCATCGGCTGCAAGGAATAGTGCATCTAAAAATAAACTGGTTCCCATACAATTTTACTGTAAAAAGCATCTTGGACAGAAGTGCTACATTCATCTTTTGTGCTCCAGAATGAGGCTGTGTACATTTTTGCAGATTTATGGCTTTAATTAAAGTATGCACAACATTCATTTTCACTGGCCTTGCATATAAAAACAGGTCACAGGTCACCTGTGCGACACGAGTTCAGAAAAATCGTTTTTGCTCGTCTTTATCTTTTTAATAACTCGTAAGCACTTTCTACAGACTCAGGCTGTTAATTGCCCTTCACAACATGAGTGAATAACACCGGTTGGTTTTCTAGGTGAAAGATATTAAACAATAAAACAGAAGATAGCATAAATGATGCAAGCACGAATCATCTCCGGTCCGTCCTAAGCAACAGAGCATCATCTCTCATATCTCGTGTGTGATCTCAGTCGATACACACACAGACTCTACTGAAGAACATCTCACGGCTAATGATATCGCAAAACCATAACCTCAGACGCATCTCACAGAGAAATCAGCTGATATTTATAGCTAGCAAAAAACTGGAAATTGTTATTTTGAGTGTTTCAAATGGAGCAAATGCATTAATGAATCCTGCTTCAATAATGCATTATTACATCAATCAGAGAAGTCTGTCAAAATCAGTCTCACAGGAAGTGAATTCTGCAAGAACAAGTACAGATCTTATTATTCATCACTTTATCTATCATGTAGCTGTTGTAATGGAACAAACTTTAAATGTCAAGACTATTACTATGATTCTGAACAGCAAACTTTTTTTATAAGCGTGAATGGTGATAATAACTCATAACACGACCTTTGCTTTACCAGCTCAGATCTTAAAGCTCTCTCACCACATCTGCGACAAAACACCACAGTTTCTGCAGCTATTTTTACTGAAGTACAAAAATGACACTAAATCTCACATCTCCATCAAACAGTCAAAAAGAAAAGGTGCTATCCCAACATTTATTATTATTATTACAGTAAAACTGCGGTAAGTTGGTTGATTCCAGCGTACCACAGTTTAACAGTAATAATAATAAATGTTGTAACTATGACGTTTGAACATAAACTGTGATTTCCAGAGGGATTTTTTTCTGAGGTTTGAGACAGATATGATTTTTCCACAAAAATAAGTATATATTTTGCTGCTGCTAAATCATAATAAATCAATTTAATCTCCTTAAAATAGCGTAAGGAGCATTCAGTATGTTTTTTGCATTAGTTATGTCTATATTTCACTGTAATCTTACTGTTGTATTGTAGCAGAAAATGTTTCTTTGAAAGGTCATTTGTGTTTCAATGTAACCGCTGCGCTTCCATTGAATTGAGAATGTTACAGTGTTTCATTTTCAAACTCACAGATTCCAAACAAACGGTTACAATGTTGCAATGCATTCGAACGAACGAACGAACCAACGCACGCATGCACGCGCGTGCAGAGTCCGCTCATCACAGTGCCGCGCGGTACCGTTACATTCACACGCGCTCGTCTCCGCGACCGGCGTCTGTGTCGGTCGGTACCGGAGGGTCTGGACATGCAGGAAATGTCGCGGATCTCGGACGGGCCGCTCGGTCTGAAGCGCTTTTTCTCTTTGCAGATCAACACTAAACACACATACACGTGTTATATTACCTTGCTCCGGATCTGACCGGACGTGGAGACCTTCCGAATGAGTTTCTGCGGGGACCCGTGCTCCTGCTCCGGCTCACTGTCCGACGACTCGGCCTCAGCCGCCGCAGCAGCAGCAGCAGCACCGACCGCCGCCATCCTGCGCTCCAGCCCCCGGGACTCAGAGACGTGTTCCAGCGGGACCGGCCGCACAGCGCCGCCACACGGACAGAGCGAGCGCGACAGCCCGGGGAGAGCGAGAGAACGCGCGCCGCCTACCGGATAGAGGAGCCGCAGCTGAGAAAATGTACAAAACTAAGATGCATCAAAGCTGTATTTGAAAGGATAGCATAAGCTCACTTTCAATCAAAAAGAAGTTTGTACAATTTGACTTAGTTGAAAATGAAGACGAAACCAACTTTGTGTTTATGAAACATTAGTGGAACATAGTTCACTTGACTTCATACACCACCTAAAAATGATTAATGCCCCTTTCACAAGATGTAATATAAGTCTCTGGTGTCTCCAGAATGTGTGTGTGAAGTTTCAGCTCAAAATCCCCCACAGATCATTTATTATAGCTTGTCAAATTTGCCTCTTTTTGTGTGTGTCCTTTTAAATGCAAATGAGCTGCTGCTCCAGAAGAGGGCGGAGCTTTAACAGCTCAACAACAACAAAGCTGGAGAATCTCACGCAGCCAAAATGAGGATTGTCAGTAACGGTGTTCAGCCTTACATTGTTCAAACCGGAGTCGACACTGATGGAGAGACTCAGGAAGAAGTTACAACTTTTAGACGTTTTCTGAATGGTTAGTGGTAAATTGATGTAGTTGCTGTGGAGTTGATTCAACTCATCCACTAACATGTGTCGTCATGTTAATCAGGGTTGGGCAAAAATACATCAAAATGTATTTTAAAATTAAATACCAAATACTCTAATTTTAGGTGTATCAAAATAAACTACAAAATACAGCAGCCACACCATGTATCAAAATTAACTACTGTATTTTTGTATTTTAAAAATACTAAAAAAAATACTTTTACAAGGGAGCATGAAATTTATTCGCAAACCTTCCATCAGTTGGCCCATTTGATCGATCCCTGCTTCATACTACAGTAACGTTAATCTGATCCATGAACATGATTTCTGACCGAGTCCCGTCTTGATTCTTTTCCACCAGCTATAGACGTGAAAACAACACATCCCGTGATTCCGCAAAATCAAGGATAAGCGACTGAATAAGCACGTGATTCAATCAAAAACCAACTTTAGCTCGATAATAATTTTCCTATTGTCACTGTGAAGCTGCTTTGAGACAATGTGTATTGTGAAAAGCGCCATATAAATGAAGATGACTTGACTTGACATTTTGGCTTTAACAGATCAAATATATTCACATATCCCAGATGAAGGTTAGTTATAAAAACCAACAGTATAAGTTTGCGAATGACTCATATAATTGTATCCTAATTTATTTACTTGGTGTTTGGTAATGAAGGGCCTACTTTGCCTCAGCAACACTGACTCAATTACAAACAAGTAATTTATAAGAAGAGAACTGATGGTGCCTGTATTCATAGCAACTAGTTTATAACTAATTAATCATTTGATTGTTAATTAAGGGGGCTGCTGCTCAGTATAATAGTTTTCAAGACATTATGTAAATTGGTAAACTATTAGCTTGGGCTACTAAAACAAACCCAAAACTTAACATGAACTGTTAAAATTATAGCAATTTCTGCAAAAAAATTGATGGAAAGCTGGCAGCCTGCACATTTTTTGACCACCTCTTTCCATATGGATCAATTTTCTGTTCAGATCTCAACAAGTCTAGGCAAACTACTGAGTAAGCACCAAAGTATTTTACAGTATTTTAAAACTACAAAAATACAAAACACTTTTGATACAAAATACAAAGCCATTTTCATCAACCCTATCAAATGCAAATTACAAAATACTATTTTATATTTGAAACACGTAATTAAAAGACATGCATCAGAAATACTGCAAAATTCAGAACCTCTTCTTTTCTTATGTATTGTGTTGGATATTATCATTTTGATCCAAAGCTCCATCAAATAATGAAGGTAAACAACACAATTCAAGAGCATTATTTGATAAGTCAGCTAATCTGAGTCAGCGTGATGGATGATGCATGAAATAGCCATTAAATAACAATAAAGCCTGAAGCGAAATGTTTAACTCGAGGTTCTAGAATATAACCTGTTTCCTGTAAACATACACCCTGACTATAGACCCGATCCTGATGGTTTTGGGCTGGTTACGCAGCACATACAGCGACTGGAACTCAATAAACAGTGTGAAGAAGCGAAGGACAGTAGAAAGCGGGTCAGGAGCTGGGCGGTGCTGTGAAGAAGCGGCCGTGGCTTTGTTTGTGTTTGTGTGTCCAGTTTCACATCTGTGTTTCACATCTCGCCAATGCATACTTCCTCAGAAAAACACATTAGGATGCATTCCCTCAAATAATTCAATAACACATTCTTCTTCGGTGATTCTCGCTTTCACAAACACACGCACACCTTTTCCAGCAATTCACTCTTTTTACATGCTATTTGATAGGGAAGAAAACAGATGGAATCTGATCCTGATGTGCAATTAACAGAAGTGTTTGTAATTGTAATTCGCTTTTATGTGGATTTAGTTTAGTTCAATAACAGCGTCAGTGTTTATTAATTATGAAACAGCTTTAAAAGCAGCTCTACAGCTCAGTTTAGTAGAGAGAATCTGATAAATTAAGCACAAAGCATGTTTGATGTATGCTTCCCTAATTAACTAATTGGGGAATTCCCATTGAATTCAATTGTTCCTCAAGAAACAGCTGAAACACAACGGATCCACAACTATAAACAAGCCTCTTTCTCTTCTTTTCTGCGTTTCACTTCTGCATAAGCTTTTACTTTAAACTGCCATTATGTGTGTATAAGTTGCTTGAATAAAAGCTGCTAAGAATTAATGTATGAACCTAACACAAACACAACTTTTGGTATTGACATTTAATATGTGTGTTCAAGGAAAGGATGTTTTTAACACACATCTCAGGGCATTTGTCTCCACATAATCTTCACAGGTTAACACAAGTTAGCACCTCTGAAATAGATTTGTTTCTCAGCTGAACAAACTAAAAACAAACTAATGTCTTTGCTTTAAGAAAGACACTATGGGAAAATAGTGCATGTGTCAATTTTGAGTTTTTTTGACTTTTCAAAGGGTTTTTTTCTGACTCGTGTAGAAACATGCAAATACACTTTAAGTGTATCTTTTATTGCACTTGTACCTATAATTGGCGCTGTTAATGTCTTTTTATGATTCATTAAGACTGTGGCTGGAAGTTATTCAGTGATTATGCTTGTTAACAGCAGTGTTCATCACTAATGCTCATCATAACTGAATCACTATTATCTCATTAACTTTCACTCTGCTTCAGGTTACTTTAACACACAAGAGAGGACCATAGTACTCTGCAGAGTTGATTTAACTCTGGGGATTTTGCTGTGTACATATATAAGTTGCCTGATTTTATACAAGATTTTATTGCTAAAAAAACTGTGAAAATGTATTTCCGATTTATGGAGTAAAAAAAAGATATCCAAATCCCTCTGTAATAAACCTTTGACTCTAATATGTCAAAAAAAATTAACCTGGCTTTATCCAATGTTCAGAATGTATGCATATTAAACACATGCATATTTAAACTCATTTGCATATTTAAACAACATTTCAGAAAACGTGTAATACAAAAAATGTTTGCAATTCTTAATGTAATCAATCAGCTGGGAAATAGGTGATTTGTATTAGTTTATATTTTTACCCTATTCACCGGGATGTGTTGAATTAAGCATTTACAGTGAAGTCAACACATTAAACGCATGCTTTTAAATACACAAATACAAAATATAGCAGCATGACTTAACATTGCATAACATGATACACATAAGCATTCCAGGAAGGGATGTGGCCTAGATTTATTTATTATATTTATTTTTTTTGGTCTTTAAAAACTATTCTGTAAGAAAAGCATTTGAAAAAGCATAAGCATTTGGTATTTCAGTCCATTGTAAAGTGCCTTGGGGTCCTGAAAGCACTATATTTTAAAAACAACAAACAAACAACAAGTTGTGTTATTCTTGGGTGAGAGATGCTCAAACCAAATATTTTGAAAGCAGCACAGATCCACAGTGCTTCACTTTTCCAGGAAAACGATCTACAAATGACTCAAAATTGTTTCTGCACATAAATCAAGGAAAACTGACACTATAAAAACTGCATGAAATAAACAGCACAAGAATCACTCCATTAATTACAGTGTGCCTCTACAGCTGTCAAAATAAGATTAAAAGAACAAATGCACTGCTGCATTATGGGATACTCGTCAATGCCATAAACAGATCTGTGATAAGATATTCAAGGTATTATGTTGCATTTCTTACGGAAAGATATCCTCTGTGTGTATGTGTGTATGTGTGTGAGATCTGACCTGGATCAGGTCGAAGGATTGCTGTGTTCCCATGCTTCCCTGTATTATAAATCATCTCCAGAGACGCATCGATTCTCTCCTGTTACAGTCCTGACGGAGCCGCGCCTGCTCTCACACTGCTGTGTCAGACACACAATGGCTTTCTCCTATTTTCTCTCTACTGTATTATTACTCATGATATTCTGGGCCTAATGAGGTCACAGAGAATGAAGAGAGAAAAAAAATCCAACTCCCAGTGGCCAAACACACAAACACACTGGCACAGGTGCAGCTATATAAGTGTGAGGCGTCTGGACATCAGAGATTTTTTCACACACTGAGGAAGAGATGCTGCATCACTGGAACATGGTGGGTGATCAATCTGTCTCGCTTTCTGTCTGTCCATCCATCCGTCTTGTCAGATTGCTGTTTATTGATGAGAGTCAAATAGTTATTAACTAATATACAATGCTAAATTTAAGTGCATTATTTTTGTGCATTATTCATTTGACTTTGCTTTAATTTATAGCAAAATGTGCTAATGAGAACATTAATCAGTCAAATTTGCTTAAACTTAAAATGCCAGCTTGCACCAAACAGAACATCCTTCACTCTTAAAAGTTAAGGTTCAAAAAGGTTTTATTATTAATTTAATTTAAAAATTTAATTACATTTTTATTTTATTTAGATTTATTTTTATTTATATATATTTATTTATTTGCAGTGCTGCCATAGAAGAACCATTTTTGGTTCCCCAAAGAACGTTTCAGTGATCAGTTCTTAAAATACTATTTTTCTCTTAGTGGGAAGAACATTTTAAAAATCGAAATCTAAAAGTATTTTTATGCTTAATTATGCCTTTAATGCTTGCATTACAACCTTATATTGCATTGCAGATTCAGAATAATGGTATCCACAGTATAATTACTTATCTTTATTGAACACCCTTTAGATAGATTATGCATTAAAACACATTTCAGATGTAACATGAATCTGCAAATTTAAAATTAATTTAACTTTGGTTACAATTACTTAGGTAAGATATAATGGGCTTGTAATGTACATTATGAATACCTTTGTAATGCATGATACAGTGTTACCATTATAAAGAACCTGTTGTGGAATGAAAATGTTCCCAATTCCCAAAAACAGTAATGAAGTTTTTTTGAGGAAAACATTCCAGGATTTTTTCTCCATATAGTGGACTTCACTGGGTTCAACGGGTTGAAGGTCCAATGTCAGTTTCAGTGCAGCTTCAAAGAGCTCTACATGATCCCAGACGAGGAATAAGAGTCTAATCTAGAGAACCATCTGACATTTTCTAAAAAAATTAAAATGCATATACTTTTTAACCACAAACGCTCGTCTTGCACTGCTCTGCAATGCTCCACGCATTATAATCATGTTGGAAAGGTCATGCAAGACGTAGGAGGAAGTACCGATCCAGTGTTTACAAAGTGAACGTGCAAAGACTAAGTCAAACGCACTTTACAAAACAAACTAAAAAAAAAGGTAAAACAACGATGTAGGAGTTTTTCGCCCTGCCGCGGTACTTCCACCTATGTCACACATGACCTTTCCAACGTGATTACATAATGCGTGGCGCATCGCAGAGCAGGACAAGACGAGCAAATTTTTCATTTTTTTAGAAAATGGCAGATGGCACTGAAACTGACATTTGGACCTTTCAACCCGTTGAACCCCAGTGAAGTCCACTATATGGAGAAAAATCCTGGAATGTTTTCATCAAAAACCTTCATTTCTTTTCAATTGAAGAAAGAAAGACATGAACATCTTGGATGACATGGGGGTGAACAAATTATCAGGAAATTTGAATTCTGAAGTGAACTAATCCTTTAATTCTATATTTTTGTCTACAGGACATGAGGAGTATTTTTGGGGTGTTGGTTTGTCTGTCTTTTGGCCATTGTGCTTTAATTCCTGACTTCCGCACTACAGAGTTTGGGTTACAGCCCATTGACAACGTTTCAATTGCGTCACCGTTCCCTCCAGGAGCACCAGAGCCTGATTTATCCTATTGTCAGATGCTTCTGGAAGCTCCGGTTCCGCCCACAGCAGACCAGGTACCCTGGTACTGCATCTGTTCCGCTTGCTCCGGAAACAGAGGCCAGAAAGGAGACAGAGGCGACCGCGGAATGCCAGGTACGTTAAACTCCACAGTATTTTCTCTGTTGGTTTATTATTGTCAAGGGTTTTACTGACCAAATCTGCTACTCACAGGAGTTCCTGGTAGTTCAGGTCCAAGAGGCCTCACTGGGCTTCCCGGCCGTCCAGGATTCACAGGACGTCCTGGCATAAAGGGTGAGAATATTTCTATGCATTTTACTTCAGTATGAATCAGTGTTGGAGAAGCTAGTTTGCTCCAAGGTACTCATAATTTAAAGTGAAGCTACATGCTTAAACAAGCAGCATATCGGACTGTTTTTGTACAGCTAAAATAACTCTGTTGCACCCGCTCTTACGTAAAAAATAAGGTGGATTGCTGTTCAATGCATTTCCCAAAAGCATCATAAGCTTAAAGGGATAGTTCACCCCAAAATTAAAATTACCCCATGATTTAGTCACCCTCAAGCCATCCTAGGTGTATATGACTTTCTTCTTTCAGACGAACACAATCGGATATTAAAAAATATCCTGGCTCTTCCAAGCTTTATAATGGGAGTGAATGGGGGGCGAGATTTTGAAGCCCAAAAAAGCGCATTATTCCATTAAAAAAGTAATCCATACGGCTCCAGATTGGTTAATAAAGGCCTTATGAAGAGAAGCGTTTTTGTAAGAAAAAGAGGCATATGTATAACTTTATAAACTATAATCACTAGCTTCCACCCGCACATTCATTAATGAGTTGCGCATACTGCCGTTACCGGAAGCTATAATGATTATAGTTTATAAAGTTATAAATATGGATGTTTTCTTACAAATACCCATCGCTTTGCTTCAGAAGGCCTTTATTATTATTATTACTTTTATGATGGATGGATGCACTTTTTGGGCTTCAAAATCTAGGGTACCGTTCACTCTCATTATAAAGCTTGGAAGAACCAGGATATATTTTTTTTTATATAATTTGTGTTCGTCTGAAAGAAGAAAGTCATACACACCTAGGTAAATTATGGGATCATTTTTGGGGGAACTAACCCTTTAAGTAGATCATCGAGACCTTTGGTTAGCTAGTTATCCAACGCTGGTGTTAGTTTAAATGAATTGTGTCAAATGTGGTAGTAATGCAATTTCACTCACAGGTGAGAAAGGTGAAATGGGAGATAAAGGTAACATTGGTCCCGCTGGATTATCAGGACCGAAGGGAGACAGGGGGCTCAAAGGTCAGTGAAACTTCACTAATGTTTTATCATTCACACAATGTCTATCTGGTGACCATATTTGTAAACGTACTTCTCAGGTGAGAAGGGTGACCGTGGTCTGGATGGTC
Source organism: Culter alburnus (assembly GCA_028476615.1). Lineage (NCBI taxonomy): Eukaryota > Metazoa > Chordata > Actinopteri > Cypriniformes > Xenocyprididae > Culter > Culter alburnus. The sequence continues at coordinate 643,772 of JAOTNS010003334.1, forward strand.
CTGCGGGAGATCAGGGTCCAAAGGGAGAAGACGGTCAGTGCCCGGAGACCTGTGAGCCTGTACCAGGGGCGGATGGTGCACCGGGTCTTCCCGGCCCTGTAGGTGCACGTGGGTTACCTGGGCTGTCTGGAGACCCTGGTCCCAAAGGACTGAAGGGCGATCCAGGTTTGGCGGGCGTGCCTGGAGTTCCAGGTGTACCAGGGCAGAAGGGTGACCAAGGTCCACAGGGCCTGTGCAATTGTCACGATGGGGCTCCAGGAGCTCCGGGTCAAAAGGGTGATAAGGGTGATAAGGGAGACATGGGTTTGAGAGGGCCACAGGGTGTGAATGGAACCATAGGACCTAAAGGTAATCAGGGAGATATGGGAATGGTGGGTATGCCTGGACCTTGCTCACCTGCCGTGCAATCTGCTTTCTCCGCTGCTATGATCACCTCCTTTCCTCTACCGAACCGCCCAGTGCCTTTCAAACGTGTCATCTACAACTTAAACCAGCACTACAACCCTGATAACGGTGTCTACACCGCCCCTGTTAACGGAACCTACGTGTTTAGCTACCATCTGCAAGTGTCCAACCGTATACTGAGGGTCGGACTCTTCCATGACTTTGAGGCCGTGGTGAGGACAACTACACCAGTGGAAATGAACACCGCCTCTCAGCAGGTGGTGCTGAGTCTGACTCAGGGTGACTGGGTGTGTGGGTGCAGGTGAAAGACACCACCAGTAACGGCATTTATACCGGTACCGAGGCCAGCAGCACATTCAGTGGGTTTCTGTTGTACCCAGACAAATGTGATGACATGTTTGGAAGAGATTTTACCACAGTCGAGTTCCCCGATAAAGATATTGAATGGGGAGCTCCATAAAGACCCACATCTGTACCCTACGCTCTTAACCTACACCTTTAACTCTTAACCAACCCCTACATTCTAAACCAGCACCCAAATGTTTATCTATAGCCTAGACCAGGGGTAGCCAACCCTGCTCTTAGAGGGCTACCATTCTGCAAAGTTTAGCTCCAAAGCGAATTAAACGTACACGGACCAACTAATCGAGGTGCTCAGGATTACTTGAAAGTAACATGCAGGTGTGTTGCAGCAGGGTTGGAACTGAAGTCTGCAGGAAGGTAGCGTTCCAGGAGCAGGGTTGGCTTCCCATGGCCTAGACTTACATCCTAAACTCTTAACCTACACCCTCAAAACTGTAACCTATACCCAAAATTCTAAACCAAAATAATGTATCTACTCCCTAGACCTGCACCCTAAGTAACCTATACCAAACAATCTAAACGTTCACCCAAACTAGACCTACACCCAACATTTAAACCTAAACTTTTATCTACTTTTTAGACCTGTGCCCTGATCAATTAACTCACAGTCAGGATTCTAAACTTTCACGCAATCTTCTAACTACAATCCTAAACCTACATCCAACAATCTAAGTCTAAACTTTTATCTACTCCCTAGACCTACACCCAACATTCTAAACGTTCACTCAAACTTTTAACTACACCCTAGACCTACACTCCTGGGCAAAAAATGGACCAAGCCCAAAATGGTTAAACACAAATTTTTGGTCAGGAAATTAGCTAAATTTAAGCAAATGCACTACTTAAAAAGCCATTGCCATCATCAAAGACAAAGTTAAGTTTTTGGCAGAATATGGGAATGAAACACGAGTTGCATGGTGATGCTCCAGAAAACTGTCTTCGAAAATCTGCTGAGAAATATAATAATAAATGCATCTCTACCACAGTGAAGCATGGAGGAAGAGGAGCCATTTCAGCTGTTGGTATTAGTGAACTACTTCACTGTGAAAAGTCATTTATTGCTTTGGAGTATAGGAAATTATTGCAGAATGGCTTGCTTCCCACATATAAAAAGTTGTTATCTAAAGAGGAATGATCAGATGTTATTTTTCAACAGGGCAATTTTCTTGCCCAAACTGCAAAGACAACCAAGATGTGGCTTGAGAACAAGTCAATCAGGCTCATGTTTTGGCCTGTTCAGAGTCCAGATGTGAACCCTATAGTGAATATTTGGTCTCAAATTAACCTGGAGACATTTTTCAACTACTCATGAACTGTTTGAAGCCATTAACATTGAGTGAAACAACACTGACTGTTCCTCCTGTAAAAAGCAGTCTCCAAGTTGGGGAAGGTCATTCCCTGTTACTTTATCTAGAGTATTTGTGCAATTCTTGCTAATTTCCAGTGATTTGATTAAAATGGTTTAGACCATTAAAGACCACTAAATATTTTGCCATTTTGGCTTGCCCCATTTTTTTTTTTGTACTCCCAACATTCTAATCCCAAACATTTAACTACTCCCTAAACCTACTCCCAACATTCTAATCCCAAACATTTAGCTACTCCCTAAACCTACTCCCAATTCAATCCCAAACATTAATCCCAACATTTACTACTCCCTAAACCTACTCCCAACTTCTAATCCCATACTCCCAACCTACTCCCAACATTCTAATCCCAAACATTCCCTAAACACTCCCAACATTCTAATCCCAAACCTACTCCTAGACCTACTCCAACATTCTCCAAACATTTAGCTACTCCCTAAACCTATCCAAATTTACTCCCATTACTAACCACTCCCAACACTAATCCCAAATTTAACTCCCTAAAACCTACCCTAACTACTCCTATAACCCAACATTCTAAACCCAAACATTTCCCACATTCTAATCCTAAACACTCAAGGTCTTTCTAGGGATACTAGAAACTTCCAAACAAAGAGGAGATAAACTCTGCAGTACAGCCCCTCCAGGACCAAGTTTGGACAACCCTGCCCTTGCCTCCACATTCCAAACCACCAAACTTCTAACTACACTCTAAACCTACACCCAATATTCTAAACCTAAACATTTATACACCATAGATTGCACCCTATTTGTTAACCTACACCCAACATTCTAAAATTTCACCCAAACTTTTGACTCCACCCTAAACCTGCACCCTACGTTCTAGACCCACACCTAAACCAAACGATTTGTCCTCTCACAAGCCTCTAAAACCCACTTTCCACCTAAACCCCTAGCATTTCTATAATCCTCCACATTACACAGATTCTATTTTAAGACCACTTTATGTAGTTTGTATGTAGAAGTGAACCTTCGGCTGAACGAAGAGACTTCTCTTTCACATATTTGGAATGAATTAGTCCAGATGGATGTGATCGGTGTTTTTACAGCGTATGTCTTGTAACTTGATTACTGTATTGTGCCTCCATCAAGCTGTATTGTACCTCCCGCGTAGATCAGTCGTGAGGTGGCTCCCTTGACAGACACGTTTCAGCCGGATGTTTGTAAAGAATGTAAGATGAGCAGGAATCAGCTGTTATATAATCCTCCCAGCTATTCAGTGGACAAACATTGAGGATAAGAGCAAAAATGAGAACAGGAAAGAATGTTTGCATGTCTCAGGATAGGTGAGCAGAGAGAAGTCAGAGAGGTGTTGTCTTACACAATAGAAGTGTTAAACACCTGTTAGAGAGAGAGAAAGGGAGTTCTTTTTACGTAGGATTATTCCGACACACAACAATATGATGGGGGACCTCTTACGGTGTTAACTTCACACATTTGGGCTGGGGAAGAGAGGGCCCACCCATAAAATTGTTGTCCAAGGCGCACAATATGACACGACACAACATGACAACAAAAAATAAAAACAATGATGTTCATGCTCATGTTCTGTGTATTGATTACCCTTATATTTCCAATAAATATTAAACCATTAATCTGACTCCTCATTCTTGTTTGTATTATTAAAATATTTCATTTAGCAATTTGCAAATACAAAAGAGTGCTGTAAGGGATGATGTATTTTTGTAGACCAAGTTAACTTCACCCTGATTCCCTCAAAAAAGTAAGATTCAGACAAATCTCATACCCCCGGTTTCACAGTCAAGGCTTAAGCTAGTCCTAGACTAAAATGCATGTTTGAGCTGCTTTAACTGAAAGTAACTTGCACTGACATATCTTAAAAAATGTCAAGAGCCGTTGTTTTGTCTCAAGATGCACACCAGTAATGTTTTTTTCTAGGCTATGTTTATAAAAGCTACTTAAATACCTTAATTGAAATAAAGCCTAATCCTGGCTTAGCCTAAACCCTGTCTGTGAAACCGAGCCTTAATCTTTATTTAAGATCTACAAGTTGAAATAGTTTGCAAGACCATGACTTAAAACACAACAAGGGTGCAGATGAGTTTTCCTGTTTGGCGTGACAATGTTTAAAGTCCCAGACGACGTTTGTCACTTATTAGCAATTGCCTTTAAGATACATTTTAGACATATGTATTCTATATTGCAGAATAAAAATATCTCGTTTAATCACAGACCTTGTTTCTGGCATCGTCACCGTGATTTTGCCAAGTAAGACATGTTCCTGGATCAACATCTTTGTTGATCCTGGAACAACATTCCAATCAACTAATCAGATTTGAGGGACAAGTTTACCATTTATGTCCAGTTTAGGCTTGCCACCAGGGTTAGGTGCTTCTACATCAATGTTATTCACCTATCTTTCCCCTCTGATTTTAGGCATAAGTTTTGGGTAGGATTAGGTTTAGGGGTAGGAATAGGGTTAAGACTAAATTTTCAGACTGGAATGTTGTTCCAGAATCAACAAAAATATGTTAATCCAGGAACATGTCTTACTTGGAAAAATCACAGGGACCTTTCAGGCATTTAACTAAAAACTCATTCAAAAGACCCATTAGTTGTGTCCCAAATGACGCACTATACACTATGTACTCAACTCCTTCGCTATGTAAATAAAGCTGCGACAGTTTGAGTGCATGAAGTGTCCAACATTCCACACTTGGGTTTTTTTTTTTTTGGTTAATCATCTGGGCATTTGGTGTATTTTTAGGGCCCAAGCACCGATGGTGTAAGGACCCTATTGTAATTGCTCAGTCAATAATTATTTTCAGAAATGAAGTGCATTTTTGAGGGCCTAAACATGCTCAAAAACTCATGAAACTTTGCACACGCATCAGAAGTGGTGAACATTTACATCTGATATGGGTTTCAGAATTAGGTGTGGCAAAATAGCGCCACCTACAAAATTTCAATTGTTTTATCTCAAGATGCACACCAGTAATGTTTTTTTCCTAGTGTATATTTATAAATGTTACTTAAATATCCTACTTGAACCAAGACCTAATCCTGGCTTAGGCTAAGCCCTGTCTGTGAAACCGGGCCTCAGCAAATAAGCATTAGGACATGCAACTATTGTGTAAACGGCACATTTTAATTTGATTTAAACGCTTATGTCAGTTCTCTGCAGCTTTATTCATCAATTCTCCACATGGATGACATTATTTTCACTGAATTTTGTCAGGCACATGCCTGTGGTGTCTTAAAATGTTGTCTAGACAAGCAGCCTACTGGGTTAATGACTTCCGCACTATTATTATAAATGCAACAAGAAGTCCTCATCAATTGAAACACAGATTGCTAAAGGTAAACAGGTTTGGGTTTCTCTCTGAATTGCTGCCATAAGAATGTGGGCTATACAATAAAGTCAAGCAGATGAACACAAAAAGCTATAGTAAAACTATATGTTAACTGTAATATGTTTTGTGGCGTTAATCAAACTAAGACTTTGCCACTTTATCCTTTACAGGGCTTCAGTAACAGCTCTGTAATGATGGATTTGTTGAAAATTCCCAGTCGTTTGCTCTTTTGGTATAGAGACCATGTAGCTGTTTGCCGTCACAAATAGTTTTATTTTCTCTCAAAGCATTTACAGAGCAAATAACAACAGAATTGACCTCTTTAAAAATGTACACTGCAAAATGATTTCCTATATAATACATCCATTTGTGACATTACGTACTGTATATATCAGTTATTCTTATGGAAAGATCTAGATTTACATTTTTATTGCACTAAGAAGAAGCTTTCTTATAAGAAGCTAAGTTCACACTTGAAACAAGGTTTATTTTAGGTGAACTGCTTTATTTTTTGGTTCAAATACATCTTATGCATCAAAATGCAAATATTAAGCAACTAAGATCAATTTAACTACAATATAATTATCAGCAGTGAATATATGCAGTCTGCAGCAGTTTGTTTTCTAACCTGGCTTAAAAGTCCTTGCATTAAAACACATAACATCATCTACACAATCTCAACATGCATCCACTAATGCTTCTGAATCTTTATACGCACGATTCTGCCTGCACAAAACACATATACGTGTCATCCACGGAGAAGGCTCTCAAGGCTCAGCCGGAGATTCGTCATCATCGCCGATGATTCCTTTCAGATATGAGCGTTTAAACTCCTCGAACACCAGGTCAGTTGTGTCGTCACTAAACACACACACAAGCATTAAAATCACACAAAGAGACACAAGAAACTCAATCAACATAAAAGGCCGATGTAGAGATGAAGAGGAACACTAAATCAGAAAACGGGAACAAAGGTGTTTTATGTCAACGACACACACACCCCTGTTCTAATGTCAGAAATCTGTTTCTATTGAACAGTAACAACAGATTTACTCAAAGAACAGCACTAAACTGGGGCTCTACACAAGAGACAGGATCGCATTTAGATCGGACACTGATATCGGCGCTCCTCGCGCTCTCAACTTTCCCTTCTCAGAGCCAACACGGATCGTTTATCATCTCAAGAGTGTGTGTGTTATTGGGGATTAAAGACAGGGAAGTTTACACCACACATTGTGCAGTGAACACGTGGAATCAGAGACACGAGGACTCTATATGAAGAGTATTATATAGTGGCACATATAGCATAAGCGGTATCACAAACCCCACTGAATATACGCCCTGATAATGGACAATTACAATGGGAAACACAGAGTGAATTCTTGTGGCTTACCTCTCTTTAGGAGGAGAACAGGGAGAAAATAAAAGAGACAACATTCAGTTATTATCAAGGCAAGTCATATATGTTTATATAGTGCTTTATACAACATGTATATGTATATATATATATATATATTATTTTGGGCAATATGATCAGCTCACCTGGATCAGGTTTGGGATGCATGAGTTTGAAGGGAACCTCCACGGCAACCTCACTGAAACACACACGATTACATCTTACACACTTACACACTCTGAAATATGAGAAAATTCTACACCAATCAAAACTCACCTGGATCCAACGACGCTGTAAGAGAGCAGAAATAAAGCCATTAGCAAAGCCTTTCCTCAATGTATGAATCGACACTGAACCTAAACTGGTGTTCACTCACCTTGCTGCATTACACTTCAACACCACCCTATAGGCCACCAACATGCCCAGAATCTCCTTCAGAACTTCATCCTTTACGCTGAAGAGAAAATTCAGATAGAGAAACATTAGGGCCCTTTCAGATCATCCTCGTATAGATGCCGAATGAGCCGCACTCACATGCTAGAGGAGGCCAGGTTAGTGTCCTCATGCTTCAGTTTTCCATCCACAGCGATTCCATGTCTCTCGCGGTTACTGCTCAGTAGAGGACAGAGACTGTACACCTTCTTCAGACTGGTACCAGCAGGCACTGTGTCCCTGTCACACAACAGCTTCATTTTACCACAATGACAACAAATCGACATAACAGAGGCATACAACACTCACTGTGACATCATAAACACAAGACACATGTTACAAAATACTGATACATAAATGTAACACTCTCACAGTGACATCATAAAGTCTTCATTCTCACAGTGACATCATAGAGACTCTATTTTCACAGTGACATCACAGTGACATCATAAAGTCTTCATTTTCACAGTGACATCATAAAGACTCCATTCTGACAGTTACATCATAAAGACTCCATTTTCACAGTGACATCATAAGACTCCATTCTCACAGTGACATCATAAGACTCCATTCTCACATCATTGACATCATTCCATTTTCACAGTGACATCATAAGACTCATTCTCACAGTGACATCATAAGGTGACATCATTCTCATTTTCACAGTGACTCATAAAGACTCCATTCACAGTGACATCATAAAGATTTTCACAGTGACATCCATCATTTCTTGACAGGGACATCATAAGTGACAGTGACATCATAGAGACTCCATTCTCACAGTGACATCACAGTGACATCATAAAGACTCCATTCTCACAGTGACATCATAAAGTCTCTTTTCACAGTGACATCATAGAGACTCCATTCTCACAGTGACATCATAAAGACTCCATTCTCACAGTGACATCATAAAGTCCCATTTCACAGTGACATCATAAGACTCCATTCTCACAGTGACATCATAGTCACATTTTGACATCATAGTTCTCACAGTGACATCACAGTGACATCATAAGACACATTCTCACAGTGACATTCCATTCTCACAGTGACATCATAGAGACTCCATTCCACAGTGACATCATAGAGACTCCATTCTCACAGTGACATCATAAAGGCAAGACTCCCTAAATGTTACACATGGATCTAGTGAGCTGCTTATCTAGATTCCAAAATGTTCCTATTCCTGTATTAAGAGTAGCAATGAATGTATTCTTCATGGAGAAGTAATTTCCAGAAAGCACTGCGACAAGCTCAATGAACATTTTCACATTTTTAGGTTTGGAATGCAGAACTAGACTATAAAAGGACAAACTTCTATAGTGGTGAATTGGAGATGACACGATAGCATTCTCCAACAGTGAAAGAAAAACTCCACTATTGCCTTGTAACAACAGAAAATGTAAAGAGATGGATTACAGCAGTTACAGGAAAGAGAGATGTCACATTTACAGTCACTCCCTTAGAAACTGTATTGGAAATCCTATCACAGCAGTGTTGATTTTTTTGTAATTTAATGCCAGGGTAATATAACTCAGGATATGGTGATATACACTACCGTTTGGGGTCAGTACAATTAAAGGTTTTGAAAAAAAAAGTCTCATATGCTCACCATTTATTTGACCAAAAATGCAGTAAAATCAGTCAAATTGTGAAATATTATTACAATTTAAAATAGCTGTTTTCTATGTGAATATATGTTAAACTGTAATTTATTCCTGTGATCAAAGCTGAATTTTCAGCATCATTACTCCAGTCTTCAGTGTCACATGATCACATGATAAAATAAAAAGGGTCCAAAAAGGTGTGCAAAGTCAAGAAAAGCATCAATTGTGACTTTACACTTACACTGCATTTTATTCAATACTGAGGATATGGATCAAAACAAACAGCTCAATGATCCACTTTACTCCATTTTGTGTGTTTTTATAAGTTGTTTCCTCTAAGGAGTGATTCAATCAGTCAATTCAGAATGCAGAGAACTCATTCTATTATGTCATAAGAGCACGTGACATCGCTGTGACATCACTGACTGTGTTTGTACTCACATGGTGTCCTCATAGGCCACAGGGCTGATGTATTTGTCATTTGAGTAAAGCACCACATTAGTAATCTGCTCCACTGTTACAGAGAAACAGAAAACACACACTGTAACACACCAAAAATACACTTTTCTATCAGTTTAAAGTGATAACTGTGTTTATGTACCTGAGACTGACACGTCCTTCACGTTCCTGTTGGAACTGTTGTCAATTTCCACACTGACGTTGATCTCCTCTCCATGGTAATACGTCTGTAACACGAACAATCGCAGAATTGAATGGATTTATTTATGTTTAGATATGGGATATGTTTATGGTTGCAATCACTAAGGTTGAAAAACGTCCCACCTCTTTCTCCAGAGTGACACGCATGTGCAGCGGTTTATCAGACATCACAAATTCACAGGTGGTCTCGCCCATCGGGGCCGCGCTGCCTTTATCTGGAGCATACTGGATCTTTCTCTGATGGCCAACCGGACTGTACTCCTGCAGAAAGAGAGAGAGAGATGCGGTATAGAGTTAATAGAGTCTTGATCTTGTGGTTTTGGTCTCAGGACCCTCAAGACCATATGATCATGGTCTGGGTCTCAAACAAGACATCAATCTATTTCCACCACACTAAAAATAATAATTGCTCCAACCACAGTATCTGATTGGCTACTATTTTGCATTTTCATTTTATTTCAGTGCATTAAAATAGTGCCTTTGGATTTATAAGACCGGGTCTGGGCCTTGAGGTGTCTTGTGTTGTTCTGATTTCGTACTTTATAATGAATATAAGTGACTCTTCTTACCTCTTTTGGGCTTTTTCATCTTGATTTTCTGCACAGAACGCCTTCACCTCAAACTCCACGGCACAGCGCTGCACAAACACAGACACAACTTTTACTCCAGTTAATTAGACAAGTACATTTCAAGCTATTATAGTTGAACTAAAGCCATAAAACTTTCACTACTTGAATTTAGAGCTGCGTGATTAAACGTTAAAAGATCGTGATCACAAACACACACTCAATCTTATTCCTACATTTGAAGCTTCATATAAAGACTGCATCAATTACATCGATACACCAGTAGGTGGTGACACGTGACGGTTAAAAAATATCATTGAATCATTCATTCAAGAGATTCATTCAAAAACACTGAATCATCAAGTAATGAAACAAATGACGTATATGAGTGAGTGAGTCATTGAATCATTCATTCAATAGATTTTAAAAAACAAAATAATAAACTTATTAATTCAATATTTTTTAAACATACTTGGACAGGAATTAATATTTTGTCAGAACCTCTAGTAAATTACACGTTTAGCTGTCTATTCAGAATCATGGGAGAATTGTGAACTGCATTAAAAAATTCTAAATTTATCAAAATTATGTAGCTTTACTTTAAATAAAATAAATATAAATATAAAATTCACTAAACTCATTTTGTTTAATCTTCACATTTCTCATTTTCATTTAGTGCAACTTAAAATTACTAAACCTAAAACTAAAACAAAAATGAATTAAAAACTATATAGACATTTAAAAATATATGTAATATAGCTGCAAGCATTGATGACGGGCCCAAGCCTGCCGCAACTGCCATTCCGGAGGCTTTAGGGAGACTGTGCATGACATGCAATATCCACTGGGTGAATGAAAAGGATTTTGTCAAGATATGAGACTCTTCCTGTTGCCCTTTTTGTCATTAATTTAATTCCTTGCCATGACAACACAGTTCTAGATATCCAATATCCATTTGCGATGTAACATCGTCTATGTCTTGGCATCATGTTCAGAAAGTTTGATGTGAATCTTAAGAATCACCTACGAGAAATAGTTAAAAATTCAGAGCCTGACTTCTCAAAAAATAGCCGACGTCTTGTTGGTTGGAGTTAATGACTGTAAATTAGAAAGTTGTCCGGCTTAAAGAGACACATTGGTGACTGTAGGTAAAACGACATTATTCTGAAGCAAATCGGGTAAAAATAAAAGGGTGATCTCAAAGCATTTTGAAAGTGACATTTCCTGCTGCCAGTTGGTGGCGCTATAACTTTGACTCACAATAGTCACATCCATGTGGTCGGCTTCCTACAGCAAACACACTGCTGAAGTTTCATTAAAATCAATGTATGCAGAACTTCCTGTTTCCCTTTTCTCGCCATAAATTTGTTTCAACGGCACAGCCAAACTGTTCAAGATATCAAAAATCCACTCGCAAATGAACATCATCAGTGTCTTGACTTCATGCTGACCGAGTTTGGTTGCGATCAGATGAATCCCCTAGGAGGAGTATGTCAAATTTCAGAGCATGCGTTTTTCAAACAACCCATACAGGCCGACTTCCTGTTGGGCTGGCATATGACTTAGAGTGCGAAAGATATATGGCCCGATGAGATCTATAACTGTATGAAGTTTGGTTACTGTAGTGGAAAAGGGGTGCGCTACAGAGCCCCTCAAATCCAACCATATAAAAGGGTGTGCCACAGAGCCCCCCACCAGGGTTCAAGAGTTTTTGAGTATGTTAAAGGACCCGAAAGTGCCTGAGAGGTCATAAAAGAGCAAATTTACCTAAGGAAAACAATAAGGCCTTCACCCTTTGGGCTTGGGCTCTAATAAAAATCACAATGAAATGACTAAAACTTTAACCAAAATGTAAAAATAAAAACTATTAATAAAAAATATTAATAAAAACCTACAATAGTATGAAAACACTGAATGTTTGTGGTTATGATGTTTTTAGTCATTAGGTCGTTTACCTTTCCTGGGTCTGTCGGCGCCGGCTGCAGAGCTACAGAACAAGGCAGGTTATCTGGAAACTGAGAGAAAACACATGCGATCGCGGTTTCAGAAATCACAACATATTCACCCACACAAACCCTCTTAAAGAGCCCCTATTGTGCTTTTTTGGATATGACCTTTCATGCAGTGTGTAACTGAGAAGTTTCTGAATGTTAAAGGTCTGCAAAGTTTCAAAGATCAAAGTTCAGATTAATGGAGTTTTTGTCTCCTGAAAGAAAGAATCGATTCTGAACTGAAAGGAGTCGTCAGTAATTCCAGTCTCACTTCCTGCTGAAACTACATAGATTATGTTTGTAACCAATTTGCATAATGCCAGCCTTTTTGCCCCGCCCTCAAACACTGTAGTTGTATCTGAGACTGGAAGAGTTTGGTTCGTGTTGTTCAGACGCTGTTTTCTGCTGCCAAAGCAAATCCACTTTGATGAGATTGATGACCAGTCACTACAAACTGGGCCGTCTGACCAATCAGAGCAGAGCAGGATCTTAGAAAGGCGGGGTTTAGAGAGGCCGAATCTTTGAACAAACCGTTTCAGACACTGAGAGAAAAGCTGATGCTGCAGTGGATATTATGCGAAAATTAAAGTGTTTTTGACCTTGGATGCATGTAAACCTGTTGTAGGAGACTCCAAAACAAAATTAGGAACCTTTAAAAATAGCATAATGGGGCACTTTAAAGCAAAAGTTTTTTAGTCTGCCATGAATAAAAGTGATCAAAACTGACTCTAACCTCAAAGAAGAAGGGATACGCATTGTCTCCGAGCTTGCGCAGGATCTTCTCTTGCACTTTGGTGTGAATGCTGCGTTCCTTGTCCTGGAGAGGAGGATAGACCTGCCGTGTGCACAGGAAAATATCCCTGCGGAACGCAATTCCCAAGACGTCCATATCGTCCTTACCGTATCGGAATGTACAGGACAACATGACGTAGACTAGAGGAGATAAACACACATACAGTAATTAATTCATCTACACAGGCTTCACAGGCTCAAAACACACATACAGCTCAACACTGCCATCTGTCTGTGAACATGAATTCACCTTTCTTTCCCTTCACCAGCTCTGGGTCGATCAGCACTACACCATCTGAAAACATGAGAGAGAGAGAGAAATCTGTCAGCTGTACATCAGGGTTATTTTAATGTCACTCAAATACAGTTATAGTTTTTTTTATTAATATTTTGAATTAGTTTTTATATTTTACCTTTTAAAATGAAAAAAAAAAATACAAATAAAATTCATTCAAAATATTAATAAAAACTATGTAGACATATATTACATATATAACAAAATTACTATATAATTTGAATTAATTTTTATTTCAGTTTTAGCTATTTTAGTACATCAAGTTAAATTAAATGAAAACGAGAAATGTTACTTAAAATGAAATAAAATTCCTTTTTTTTTTTTTTTAAATATTTTATTTCAGTTAAAGTTTATTTTAATCATGGGAGAGAAGAAATGCAAGCACATTTAAACAGTTTACTTAAAACCTTAACGTATCATGCATTATAAAGGTATTCATAATGTACATTATAATACATTTTAATAAATATTTGTAACCAAAGTTAAAATGCATTATAATATTTGCAGATTCCTTGTTACATCTGAAATTGGTTGTCATGTGTTTTAATGCTTTATACTTTCTAAAGGTGTAACTTAAGTATTATGATGTATTAAAACTGTGGTTACAATTATTCATGCAGATCATACAGCGCAATATAAGGTGCATTACAAAGCATAATTAATGCATTAATAATGCATTATATATGAAGGCTGTAAGTAAAGTGTTACCGAAGTTTCATCTTCCGCTCTGTACTAAAGTTCAAGATGAACCCTGACCTGGTTACACAACATTTGACCAACAAAGGATGAAAATGTCACAGATTGACCTGAACACAGTTTTGCAGTGGAGTAAATGCTACTAATTAGACGATTTCATGATGTTTTGTGATTTATTTCTTAAAGCAGGGTTTCTCAAACTGGGGTTCAGCTGATCAAAAGCTAATAATTGATTATAAAAAAGGTCTAATAAAATAAGATAAAATAAAATAACACTTTACAACAACATTATTTAATATAGACTAAAAATGAACTTCTACAGCATTTATTAATCTTAGTTCATGTTAGTTTAATCATTTACTAATACATTATTAAAGTGAAAAGGTGTATTTGGTAACATTAGTAAATGCACTGTGAACTAACATGAACATTTTATGAACTGACACTAATTAATAAATGTTGTAAAAAATATTTTGCTCACGATGTTAACCAATGAGACCTTATTGTAAAGTGTTACCAAATAATTAAATTAAAACAAATAAATAAAACAATGATGTGACCATTAATTGACCACTAAAAGAATCACTAACTTAAAATTGAGACATTAAATATTTTAGGTCAGAGAAGTTTGGCTGACAAAACAGTTTGGGAATCCCTGTCTTAAAAACAGTGTGACATCATATCCTGTTTGCCCATAGTCTATATATTAAAGCCTATACAGTGATTTGCAAGTCAGCCGTGATTGGCTGCTAAACTCACCAACAGGATCAACAAAGTCGCAGTGGTCGACGAAATCCCGTTTCCCCATGTAAACGCCAACCTATGACATCACACACAGTTAACCAATCACTGCACTAACACACAAACATTAGCTAACAACACAGACACTACTACACAAAACAGCACTGATACAATGAAACTGAAAACAGACAAAAGTGATGAAAAGGGAAGGACAGATACTCACAGATTTGTCTCTGGAGAGTTTCTTGTAGATGACGTGTTTGGGACTCATTGTGTCTCTTAAAGCAGAAATATAAACAACGATGATCAAAAAATACTCATTATTAATATTCATTACCATAAATCATAATATTATAAACAAATTCAGCCATCTCAGGTTTTTAAACTGATGGCTCTTGGTTTCAGAGGATTTTTAGACTCTTTTAGACTGAATGTGTATCAGTAAACACACACACACACGCACATACACACACACACACAAACCTCATCAGCAGTTTCAGGTCTGAGCCGATGACTCACAACACTAATCTAGTGTAACCTAAACCTCAAGTCAACACACACTTAACTGCTTATGAGTCTATGATTGGATCATTATTGCAGTGATTATTATGTTTCTTGCGTGTTATACAGTGTTGGGGGTAACACATTACAAATAATGCAAGTTATGTAATCATATTACTTTTCTCAAGTAACTAGTAAAGTAACACATTACTTTTAAATTTACAAGAAAATATCTGAGTTACTTTTTCAAATAAGTAATGCAAATTACTTTGCTTTCCCATTTATTGACTGACAGCTCTCCTATCCCATTGTTGAGAGCTGAAGGCGTAGGACGTAGCACAAGCGTTTTGAACTGCGAGAGGCGTTACACTTTCTTCGTAAGTTGAATACAGAAGGCGTAGGACATAGCGTAACCTCTTTGAACTGCGAGAGGCGTTACACTTTCATCGTAAGTTGAATAAAGTAGGTGTAGGACGTAGCGTAACCTCTTTGAACTGCGAGAGGCATTACACTTTCTTCGTAAGTTGAATACAGAAGGCGTAGGATGTAGCGTAAGCATTTTGAGCGAGAGGCGTAGTTGAATACTAGTTTTTGAACCGCGAGAGGCGTACACTTTCTTCGTAAGTTGAATGGCGTAGGACGTAGCGTAACCTCTTTGAACTGCGAGAGGCACACTTTCTTCGTAAGTTGAATACAGAAGGCGTAGGACGTAGCGTTCTTTGAACGAGAGGCGTTACACTTCTTCGTAAGTTGATACAGAAGCGTAGGCATAGCGTAACCTCTTTGGTTACACTTAAGTTGAATAAAGTAGGTGTAGGACGTAGCGTAACCTCTTTGAACTGCGAGAGGCATTACACTTTCTTCGTAAGTTGAATACAGAAGGCGTAGGATGTAGCGTAAGCATTTTGAACTGCGAGAGGCATTACACTTTCTTCGTAAGTTGAATACAGAAGGCGTAGGACGTAGCACAAGCGTTTTGAACCGCGAGAGGCGTTACACTTTCTTCGTAAGTTGAATACAGAAGGCGTAGGACGTAGCGTAACCTCTTTGAACTGCGAGAGGCGTTACACTTTCTTCGTAAGTTGAATACAGAAGGCGTAGGATGTAGCGTAAGCATTTTGAACTGCGAGAGGCGTTACACTTTCTTCGTAAGTTGAATACGCGTTTTTGACTGCGAGAGGCGTTACACTTTCTTCGTAAGTTGAATACAGAAGGCGTAGGACATAGCGTAACCACTTTGAACTGCGAGAGGTGTTACACTTTCTTCGGAAGTTGAATATGGAAGGCGTAGGACGTAGCACAAGCGTTTTGAACTGCGAGAGGCATTACACTTTCTTCGGAAGTTGAATATGGAAGGCGTAGGACGTAGCACAAGTGTTTTGAACCGTGAGAGGCGTTACACTTTCTTCGTAAGTTGAATACGGAAGGCGTAGGACGTAGCACAAGCGTTTTGAACTGCGAGAGGCATTACACTTTCTTCGTAAGTTGAATACGGAAGGCGTAGGACGTAGCACAAGCGTTTTGAACCGTGAGAGGCGTTACACTTTCTTCGTAAGTTGAATACAGAAGGCGTAGGACATAGCGTAACCTCTTTGAAATGCGAGAGGCGTTACACTTTCTTCGTAAGTTGAATATGGAAAGTGTGGGACGTTAGCACAAGCGTTGTGATCTGCGAGAGGTGTTACACTTTCTTCATCGTAAGTTGAATACAGAAGGCGTAGGATGTAGCATAAGCGTTTTGAACCGCAAGAGGCATTACACTTTCTTCGTAAGTTGAATACAGAAGGCGTAGGATGTAGCACAAGCGTTTTGAACCGCGAGAGGCGTTAGTAGTTGAATACAGAAGGCGTAGGCTTTGAACTTTACAGAAGTTGAATACAGAAGGCGTAGGATGTAGCGTAAGCATTTTGAACTGCGAGAGGCATTACACTTTCTTCGTAAGTTGAATACGGAAGGCGTAGGACGTAGCACAAGCGTTTTGAACCATGAGAGGCGTTACACTTTCTTCGTAAGTTGAATACGGAAGGCGTAGGACGTAGCGTAACCTCTTTGAACTGCGAGAGGCATTACACTTTCTTCGTAAGTTGAATACGGAAGGCGTAGGACATAGCGTAACCTCTTTGAAATGCGAGAGGCGTTACACTTTCATCGTAAGTTGAATACGGAAAGTGTGGGACGTTAGCGCAAGCGTTGTGATCTGTGAGAGGTGTTACACTTTCTTTATCGTAAGTTGAATACGGAAAGCGTGGGACGTAGCGTAAGCGTTTTGAACTGCGAGAGGCGTTACACATTCATCGTAAGTTAAATAAAAAAGGCGTAGGACGTAGCGTTAGCGTTTTGAACCGCGAGAGGCATTACACTTTCTTCGTAAGTTGAATACAGAAGGCGTAGGACGTAGCGTAACCTCTTTGAACTGCGAGAGGCGTTACACTTTCTTCGTAAGTTGAATAAAGTAGGTGTAGGATGTAGCACAAGTGTTTTTGAACCACGAGAGGTGTTACACTTTCTTCGTAAATTGAATACAGAAGGCGTAGGATGTAGCGTAAGCGTTTTGAAGCGAGAGGCGTTACACTTTCTTCGAAGGAATACAGAAGGCGTAGGACGTAGCGTAAGCGTTTTGAACCGCGAGAGGCGTTACACTTTCTTCGTAAGTTGAATACAGAAGGCGTAGGACGTAGCGTAAGCGTTTTGAACCGCGAGAGGCGTTACACTTTCTTCGTAAGTTGAATACAGAAGGCGTAGGACGTAGCGTAAGCGTTTTGAACCGCGAGAGGCGTTACACTTTCTTCGTAAGTTGAATACAGAAGGCGTAGGATGTAGCGTAAGCGTTTTGAACCGCGAGAGGCGTTACACTTTCTTCGTAAGTTGAATACAGAAGCCGTAGGACGTAGCGTAACCTCTTTGAACTGTGAGAGGCTTTACACTTTCTTCGTAAGTTGAATACAGAAGGCGGAGGATGTAGCATAACCTGTTTGAACTGTGAGAGGCGCTACACTTTCTTCGTAAGTTGAATACAGAAGGCGGAGGATGTAGCATAAGCGTTTTGAACTGCAAGAAGCATTACACTTTCTTCGATGAACACTTTGTAAAGTCTCCTCCAGCACATCCCAAAGACTTTCAGTGAATTTAAGGTCTGGACTCAGAGGTGCCAATTCATGTGTGAAAATGATTCTTCATGCTCCCTCCCAACCATTCTTCCACAATTTGAGACTGATGAATCTTGGTTTTGTCATCCTGGAATATGGCCATGATGTGTCTTCCTACATGGTTGTTTAAGAAATGAAAAGCTACACACTCAATCAATTAGGGTTAAAAGAACTGTTGTCAAACATATAAAATGCTAGAAACATAATAATCACTGCAATAATCTAGTCATAGACTATTAAGCATTTGCCTATTTAAATCCAAATAGCGACTTTTTTTTTCTTTTCTTTTTTTTGTCCGGGCAGTGTATAATCCATTTGCCCTCAGATCTGAACGGGTCCTGCAGCAGTAACACTCACCTGTCTGTGTTCAGATGCAGATACAGTTGTGTGTCCAGCTAAAGTGTGTTGTTGTGGACGACAGTGTTCAGGGCCAGTATTTGTAACCTGTGACTCCGCCCACCGCCTAGCCATTCGTTTACCGTCAGCGAGATTAGCGTCTCTGGCTTGCAGAAGTAATGAAGATGCACAACTAATCCAATCATTTGTATCACATGGAAATCATTGTTATATCACACCCATGGCAAATAAGCAACAAGGAAATACATTTAGAATAATAAGGCGTGCGCTGACAGATTATGAGGGATCTGATGACTGAAAATGGTTTCTGAGGTGAATGGTCCTACCATCTAAGCAATAAAGAGTTGATTCTCAATGTAGATTCAAACCTTACCTAAGTTTACAGGAATGATGATTAAACAAAAATTATCTTGCATGATTTCAAATCATACAAATCTATAGTTTCACTAACAATTTACAATAAGTTCCCATTTACTCATTAACATTAACAATGAGCAATACAGTTAACTTTTGTTAACTACTGTTAAGAAATGAAACCCTGTTGTAAAGTGTTCCAGGTGTGTTTTTAGAACATTATATTCTGAATCAGACTGATTGGTGTCGTCTTTTACTAGTAGATCTAGTAGTGTCGTATAAATTAAGGTTAATAGCTGGGCTCTTACTGGAACACTGGATTGACCAATCAGAAGAAAGGACTGGAATGTTCCATTCTCTAATGCATGTGTGTGTGGGTAATCAAAGAAAGAGGGGGCTGGAGAAACACTGAGTGCTCGGATGATAAACCCTGCGATTTAAACCTGCGTGTTGTCGGTCTCAGCAGTCTCGGTGCTGATGTCAGCGCAGTGGATTACACACGCAGAGAAAAGACCCTCTTATCGCTCTCATCACACACACACAGAGTCTGAGCGGGTTTCAGGGTCCAAAGAAACGGCAGCCAAACTCCCTTTTGTCCATAGAGAGGCCTGGAAATCAGCTGATTTGTGAGAATTCGGGCTGGACAATATTAACAAAAAAATGACATTAATATATCTTATTTTCCTGCAACATATATTGTGATATACAAAAAATACAGGAATTTTCAGCTGGTGACTTGAATAGCTCTATGGCTTTTTAATGGCAAAATCCTTTTAGGGTTGAACTAATGTGAAATGTTTCTCTTTGTGAGCTTTGGTTTGGAGTGGCTGAAATGCATTCACAGATATTACACAATATTAGTTGTTTTCATGCCTTTTGCACAATATTGCACCATTTCATGCTTTTCATCTTCAGAAAGATTTTTCTTCCTCCCCATATTGCATGAGAACTGTGACTTGCTTAATACTGTGGAACAACCTCTAAGTAGGGTTTCCATAGATCTGGCAAATTATTTTGTCTAAGATTAGCACCAGTTATCTAAAAAGACGTGGATAAATAAATATTTTCTTAGAAAAACTAAAATCTGAATGTTTATTGTACTGTCACTTGCATAATAATTTGGAATGCGGTGTATTTAAGGAAAGTTTTACTGTAATACAATACATATTTTTTTATTTCTAAACAGATTATTGGAGCAAGAACAATACTATTTCAGTCTTATTATTTCAAATTTTCATGTTTAATTCAAAGTTACTCACCATTTCTTTGTAATAATTTGTGAAATTTACAAGCAATTTCTGAGTGAAAATTACTACACCAATTTTTTTTTCTAGTGCTAAGTGGTTTTATAGCATCAACCAGTTCAGAGTAAAAAACATTATTAAAATTAAAAATATTAAACAAAATAAGAAATATACTGTAATAAAACTATTGTACTGTAAAATAAAACTACTTTTACTGTAAAATTACAATACTAATACTTATGCCTTGATTTATTCATTTTCAAACAGCAACACAGAACTTTTATTTTGGCGGGTTGCTTGTAAATTTGGGATAGTAAAGTGTCTATCTAGTAAATGCACACTTCAGAATCTCGCCGGAAGTAGTAGTAGGTCATCCGGGGATTTTTCGCCCATTGTTTTTGGAATACTATGTATTCGGACATACTACTCTTTTGGCGTTCTGTTTTTCGCATACTGTACAGTAGGGAAGTTTTCGATTTTGGACACTGTCTGTGTTCATTTACATGCATGCGGCTCATGATATCAAGCATGTATAGTTAACTATAAAACCAGAAGCACATATATTTATTTAAGTCGCAGTCAGTGCGATTTGACAGTAGCATTAAGCCATATTGCGATATCGATTTTATTTCGATGTATTGTGCAGCCCTAGCACATACATGGACTCCGCAACATGTTTAAAACACTTTCCAGACACTATAAAGATAAATATAACTCGCTCGCCCTTATTGACATGACTCCCCCGTTTAAGTTGTTTTTAATAATCCAAGAAAAAGACAAACAAATGCAAGTAACGTCTCACACATTTTATGGTGTGCAAACATTAAGCAGACATGTACAGAGACCTCATATACATTAGCGACAATTACCTTCCACAGCCCGTTGAGCGATACAATACAGCACTCACTCTCAGCCCCACCCACAAATGAGTCAGGGGGGTGGGGCTAAACGCAAGCCACACCCACAAGTCATCAATAAAGTGTGCTGTCCCCTCCACTCACTATCTGAATCCAAGTGCACTTGTTTGGCACCTTGCCAGACTCCAGCGTTGAACGTTGGGGACATAAGTGTTTTAAAACGAGCCACGGCAGCTAGCGTGATGGCAGATACATCATTTATAGTGTTAGAGAGAGTATGAAGGAGCATTACAGTCATTTGTTTTATGTTTTTTAAACTTTAAGTGCAAACGTCACCAGTTCCGCTGCTGGCGTCAGGGTAGATAACAAGTGCACTTGTTTTCCTTCGCAAAACAGCTGAGCAGAGTTTGATACAGTATTTGAAACAGACGTCATGCTCGGAGGAAACGCTGTGAGGATATGAGCTTGTGTGCATCGAAAATAAAAGTAAAATAAAGAAGATCAGAGCATCGCTTTCTCCACTAAAACACACATTTCATCGCACACATTCAGCATCACCGCATACATTAACACACGCACACGGTCATCCAGGCCCTGAGGGGAGGGGCTTATGATAAAGAGCGCTGTGATTGGACCAAATAATGTGTGACACGGCCTCGTTTTCAGTTGTGTCAAATTAACCATACTGTACCATAGTACCATACTGTAGACTCCATTAAATAAACTATAGGAGGGAACTGTGGGAAATACTTTTGAATGTCCTATGCATGACAAATTGAATGTGACAATCAGATATCATACAAACACAGTCAGGAGTTTTGTGTGTAAATCTCACGAAAATGGTCAAGTGAATCAAAACAACTGCATTTTACATAAAGAAAATTAACCCCGTTTTTAATATTTTATACATTATTCAAACATTTCCCCCCCAAAATTCATCACTGCAATCTAATAAGTTCTCGTTACTGTCATGTGGGAAAAATAGCAGTTCTGTCAAAAGATTAATTGCAATTAATTGCATCCAAAATAAAAGTTTGTTTACATAATATGTGTACTGTGTATATTTATTATGTATATATAAATACGCGCTTTTATTTAAGAAATATTTACATGTATACATGTATGTTTATTTATCATTTATGCTATATATAAATATAATATATGCATGTTTGTGTATTTATACAGTATATACATAAATATACACAGTACACACACATATATTATGTATACACAAACTTTTATTGTGGATGCGATTTATTTGACAGCACTAAAAAAAAAATAGTATTTAAAATATATTTATCATAATATATTATATATTTAACAAGTTGTACTGGCTTCAGTTAATGCAGATTCTAATAAATAAATGCCCTTAGTGGACATCATGAACCTTACTGTATTACAGTATGAAAATTAATTTTTCATTCATGACAATGGCCTTTTTAATGCAATACCATAATGAAAATAAGTACATGGGGGTTAAATGTGCTTAGAAGTAAAAAAAGTCAATGCAATTAATCATATAAACAGAAATTCATCCTAAAGAAAATTGGGTTCCTGTTCAATGCATGCATTTTATTCCAGTTTGTAAAGGGGAGATGCAGGATTTCCTAGGATAATTGTTTTGTGAACAGTGCCATCCACTGAGCTCAACTGGAACTGCTGCAGTAAACAGCATTATCACACACACACACACACACACACACACACTCACACTCACGCAGCTTAATGGCCTGTATCTGCATAAGGCAAAGCATAAATGCACACAAACACACTAATTTAAAGCAGTGTTAAAATAAGCAGTAAGAGTCGTGTAGGACAATGAGAGTAATTCGCATAATCTTCACTGTCCCACATCTATTGTGTGTGTGAGACAACCGACAGTACATGAAAGCTGATATAAATATATTTATGTATAATACGTGTACGGTGCTGCCCGATCATACAGGCAGGCAGCACGCATGCACGCAGGTAGCCAAACAGATGGCATTGTGGGAAAGGTAGTTCAAGAGGCCAGTGGGACGTGAGGGTGGGCTCACTTTCTTTCTGTCTGTCTTTACAGTCCGTTTCAACCAATCGCTGCGGAGGCTGATCACATGTCAGACCAAAGCACGGCCTTGCTGCCTTTCTCAACGCTAGCCACGTACGCGCCCGATGGAGACCAGGACACCGAATTTATGGCAGAACTACAAAGAGGACAGAAAGACAGGAAGTTTATGAGAGCTGTCGAGTGTGGAAGGAAACTTTTGCTGTGTATGCATGTACTATTACCCAGATGACCTGCTACATTTACTAAATTATGCAGCATACAACCAGAACACACTGTGTGAAATACTGTATCCTAGTGCTGTTGACAACATCAAATTAATTGATTTTATGTAGATATTGATTCTTAAATCTCAAAATCGATCTTTTAGTATATGGTGTTAACAGTTGATGCTTGAACAAAACTGCTCTAAACAATATTTGTAGAGTGCTTATCATCCACTAATCACATCAAATTCAATCATTTAAATATTAAATTCTAACAATAAATACTGTTTATTGTCGCTAACAATCATTTCCTCCTCTTTACTACTAGTTACAGCATAAAATAAACATGCATGAACATCAGAAGGAATGTGAAATTTTGATGTTGTGGGAAAAAATGTTTGGTCCCCATAAGGAATGATTTATCAATCATACTAAATTATGTTTTTTTGTGCATGTAAAAATGCAGAATGTTTTCTGTAAGGGTTTGTTTAGGGTTAGGGGATAGAAAGTAAAGTTTGTACAGTATAGACATCATTATGTCTATGGAAAGCCCTCATAAACACAAAAACCCATCATGTGTGTGTGTGACGTCCTGCTCACCTGTGACCCTTATCAAGAGTTTTGTCTAGTTTCCCTGTTAGAACGTTCCAAATGTACAGAACACCGTCTGCAGAACCGGCCGCCACGTAACTTCCATCAGGACTGAAAACACAAACACTCAAGAGTTCATAAGTGTGTATGGTAACAGTTAAGGGTGCTTAATGAGTTTATCAGCTGACATTTATATAACACAGGGTTTCTCAAACAGGGGTTTGCGAGTCGATGAAAAGTTAATTAAATAAAAAAAAAAGTAGTGTGGTTTTTTTTTTTTTTTTTACAGTACAACTGTAATTAACAAACACCATATTATTAAAATACTAATATATAAATTAATATATTTCTGTCATACATTTTGTATAACTAGAGTGAAAACTAATAATAATAATAAATATAGCTGCAAGCAGCCATTAAGGGGCCAAGCAAGAAGTAAAATCATCAGTAAAATATAGCATTTTATGTACTTTATTGTAGTTAGCGGCAATTTAATATTTTGTTCAGTTATAGCGCCACTAACCAATGCAATCCCACCACTTTTTTTTTTTTCATGTGTCCTCAGAGTGTGACCTTAAATAAGTGTGTCAAATTTGGTGAAAATATCTAATATATATGTACAAGCACATAAAAAATTACCCATGCATGACTTTTATTGCATTTTTTGCCATTTACTATCAAAATTTTGGCATTTGGGCTTTAACACATAGCCAACGACCCATATTTTCGAATTTCCTACGGTGGTTTAGTTTCGATCGGACTAACGGTTTTGAAGATATTCGCGAACGTTGTTTTAACGCTAAAATCGCAAAGTTGCACAAACCATAAGCTGAAACCTAGCATGTTAGGTATCGTTGGATTTGGCAAGGATTCAGGAATCTAAGGAGCTGACTCCCATGAAAATAAGTCAACCACATCAAAAGTTATGAGCATATGAATATTTGATTTCACCACTAGGTGGTGCTGTCTCGAAACATCTCAGGCTCATTCAGGGCATCGTGCTGTTGACCCATACCAAGTTTCGTAATAACGAGCTAATGCATTGAAAAAATACAGCATTTTGCTACAAAATGCAAAATGGCTGACACCCAAAATGGCCGATATGTTAAAACTGGATATTTAACTCGGCATGCTGCTCTGAATCTAACTAAACCAGTTTTATTATTTTTGCCCCACCGTTTGGAAGTTATAAGCTTTCTCCAGACCAGTAGGTGGCGCTGTGCCGAAACACAGCATGTAGCCTCAGGTCATGCTTGTGATGACACGTACCAAGTTTGGTCAGAATAAGCTAAAGCATTATGGAGATAGAGCCTCGCGTCCAATTTGGCATGTTCTTCGAAGAATTTGTTTGCGCGTTATTCGAGAATGGTTGTGTTTATCGAAAAGCTTTTGATAACTTTTTGCCAGTATAGTCTGAAGATGATCTGATTGATTTTCATGAAAATAGGAGCAACCGCCAAGGAGTTCGAAGGAGGAGTTTTTTTGGCGGGAAAATTTGGCGGGAAAAATTTCATGAAGGAAAATGATGTCATAGGGTGCAATCGAATCGTATTTGAGCCTAGCATACATATATCTCATAAAAAACACATCTGTGTGGCTGAAAAGACTCAAACCAGCCCAATTATACAGGGTTTCTTAAGACTGACTAGTCAACTAATTATTCAATGAAAAATGCGTATAAACAATATGAAAAACAAACTCATGCACATTGCGGCTCTTACCTGAATGTGACCCTGGTGAAGTCTGAACCGCACTTGAATCCTTGAGCACTGCAGAAACATGAGAGTTGTTTTTACAATATAATTAGAAATCCTGATGCATTTAAAGTTGGAATACCAGACAATAAAAAAGTAATGTACAATAAACAAACTATTATACATAAAGTAAACAGAGTGCAACGCACTTGAACGTCTGTCGCACTGCATTACTGCGCAGATCGATTATTTTCACCAGGTCATCACGAGAGCAGGTCAGGAGCTCGGTCCGGTCTTGATTGAGGTCCAAAGATGTTACACGTCCCAGCAACTCCAACTCATTCACGATAGTCTCTGCTCTAAACACACACACATAAAACCCCAGAAATATTAGCGACTGAGCCACTGAACTAGACATACAAGTACAAATATGGATCCAAATCATGACTCGCCTGATGTCCCAGAAACGAACTTTCTTATCGAAGTGTCCGCTCATCACACACTGCTCCGTGCAGACGATGTCATTACAGCTAGAACCAGCAAACACTGTCTTCATGCCTAAGAAAGAGAGTCTTATTAGGATGATATTTCAACAATTAAAAGGAACTAGAAATTTTCATGAATAAAGTACAAATTGGTGTCAAATTTATTGGCTAAGCACAAATTTATGGCTTTATTTTTTCAAGCTTGTTTCTGCTGGAAATAAAAAAAAAAAAAAAATGCAATTGTGAGTATATCTCACAACTCTGAGGAAAAAAGTCAGGATTGCGAGATATAAACTCGCAACAGCAAATTTATTTCTGAAAATCGTGACTTTATTTCTGAGTACTGCAACTATTTATCAGAATCGCAACTTTATTTCTTCGAAACGCAACTTTAGTTCTGAGTATTGTGAATGAATTTATTTCTGGTACTCCAAATCAAATTTTATTTCTACGAATCGCAACTTTATTTGCGAAATGCTATTTCATTTATTAGTATTTAATATTTCTCAGAATCGCAATATATTTCTCCGAATGAGACTAAATCTGACTATTGTGACTTATTTCTGTACGTGAATTATCAGAATCACAATATTTCTTCGAAACGCACTTTAGTTCTATTGTGAATTTAATTCTCCGAAAATTTATTCGATTGTGAATTATTTATCAGAATCAAACTTTTCTTAGTATAGTGACATTTCTTTAGTTTCTTTCTCAGAATCCAACTCAGAATCAACTTTATTTCTAGTTGTGAATTTTATATCAGAATCGCAATTATTCAGAATCACAATTTATTTCTCAGAAGTGAGACTAAATCTACTGCGACAATTATTAGAATAGCAACTATTTCTTCGAAATGCAACTTTAGTTCTGAGCATTTTGATTATTTCTCCGAATAGCAACTTTATTTCTCGAAACGCAACTTTAGTTCTGAGTATTGACACTCTTTCTCAGAATCACAACTTTATTTTCAGAATCAAACTTTTTCTCCAAATGCAACTTTGTTTCTCAGAATCCAACTTTATTCTTAGTATAGTGACTTTATTTCGATTTCTCTCGCAAATTATTCTCAGAATCACACTTTATTTCTTAGTATTGTGACTATTTATATCAGAATCGCAATTTTATTTCTCAGAAAACAAGTATTTCTAGAATCGCAACTTAGTATAATGAAGATTTCTCGACTTATTTCTGAATTATCGTGACTTATTTTGAGTACTGTGACTATTTATCAGATCACAACTTTATTCTTCGAAACGCAACTTTAGTTTGAGTATTGGAATTTAATCTCCGAATCGCAACTTTTTTCTCAGTATTGTGAATTTCTCAGAATCCAACTTATTTCTAGTATAGTGACTTTATTTTAGTATTGTGACGATTTATCAGAATCGCAACTTTGTTTCTCAGAATCCAACTTTATTTCTTAGTATTGTGACTATTTCTGAGTCTGCGACTTTTATTAGAATAGCAACTTTATTTCTTATTTTAGTTCTGAGCATTTGAATTTATTTCTCGAATAGCAACTTTATTTCTCTGAAACGCAACTTTAGTTCTGAGTATTGAACTTTTTTCAGAATCAAACTTTATTTCTCAGAATCAAATTTTTCTCCAAAATGCAACTTTGTTTCTCAGAATCCAACTTTATTTCTTAGTATAGGACTTTATTTCTTAGTATTGATTTCTCAGAATCCAACTTTATTTCTCGAGATCGCAACTCTTATATTGTGACCATTTATATCAGAATCGCAATTTTCTCAGAATTGCAACTTATTTCTCAGAATCACACTTTATTTCTTGTATTGTGACTATTTATATCAGAATCGCAATTTTATTTCTCAGAATTGCAACTTTATTTCTAGATAATGAGATTTTAGAATTGCGACTTTATTTCTCAGAATTGAGACTAAATCTGAGTATTGTGACTATTTCTGAGTACTGCGACTATTATTAGAATAGCAATTTATTTCTCTGAAACGCAACTTTAGTTCTGAGTATGACACTTTCTCAGAATCACACTTTTCAAACTTTTCTCCAAAATGCAACTGTTTCTCAGAATCCAACTTTATTCTTAGTATAGTTGACGATTTCTCAGAATCACAACTTTATTTCTTAGTATTGTGACTATTATATCAGAATTGCAATTTTATTCTACGAAACAACTTTATTTCTCAGAATTGCAACTTTATTTCTTAGTATAATGACTTTATTTCTTAGTAATGTGACTATTTATATCAGAATCGTGACTTTATTTCGCTGAAACGCAACTTTCTCAGAATCATGCGATATGTAAAAAAAAAAAAAAAATTACCCTGGTGGAAACAAGCTTCTATACAAAATGAGAAATAATTTATTTAGATTTGTTCAATAAACTATCAACTATAAAATGTACATTTTGACAACTAGCTACTTTTCACATTTTAGTTTTGACTGAAATTAAACAACAAATTTCAAAGTTCATCAAAGTGTTGGACAAGAAATGGACAAACAACATTCTCTGGAGGTTAAGCAAAAGAACAAAAATGTAACTTCATTTTCAAGCCACATTTTGTATCATATTCATGCATAGTGGCAATTATGAAAAAGTATAACTAAGAGTCTCTTACAGACTTTGCTGCGTAAATCCCAGAGCTTGAGCGTTCGATCATAGCTGCCGGAGACGATTCGAGCGTTGTCGAGGAGAAAGCGAGCAGATAAAACCTTCCCGCTGTGACCTGTGAGTGTGTGCTTTGGGACAAAACATTTTACAATCAATTAAATAGACATGCAAACAATAGTTTCTAGTCATAATTGAGATTCAATTCAGGAGAGATTCAGGTCTCAGTATGATTTGTGAGATCAGCTGACCAGCCTCCTCCAGTCCTGCCCTCCTGTGTGTTGTGTTGCTGTGGGATGTTGCTGTCAGAGTCTCACGTGATTCTCTAAAAAGACTCTTATTCAGCAGAAACATCCATAATTTCAGCCGCCACACAAAACCAGTGATGCACAACTAGAGCATGCTGGGAAAAATTAATAGGGCTGGCTGGGAGGGATGGAAGGACTGGAAGGAGACCTGGACATCAGACCTTTTACATCACATCACTGACCTTTGACCCATCAAAAAAACCTTAGTGAGCTTTAAACATTACTAGCATTTGTAGGATAATAACAAAGTATGCATAACTTACATTTGATGCATTTAAATAAAAACACTAATACCATCAATAACTAAATGCATGAACAAGAATAATATCAGAATAACAGGATCAAAGATGTGACTTAAATATAAAAATTTACAGATTGTGTTTGGTTAACATGCCACCAAACCAGTGAAATCCTCACCCGCAGTCTGTAGTCGTCGACAGTCCAGATTCTGCTTGCAAAATCATTAGAGGCGGCCAGTAGATACGATCCCTGCAAAGCAAACACAAATCAATCAGTCACAACAGTAAAACACACTTCAGATGTGCATTTATAGTTCATTTTATGGGTAGACTAATGATTTTCTATCTGAAATTAAAGTTGAATTCATGAGATCTTATTTTTGTGGCTTTTAGTCCGTTAGCTCTGAGGTCATCTATATATAACAGTGAAGCCAAGAGAAAAGAAACATATTTAAATGGATTCATGTTAATTGTATGCATTTTGTGCATACAAACTTTGTAAGTGGCTTTGAATAAAAAAGCCTGCTAAATGAACAGATGTAAATGGACGATTAAATGCTCTCTAGAATGAAAATGTGCCACTAGCCTAAATTATAAACAACGACTGTTTAAAATAATGGTCTTGTCAAAACAGCCTTTTTGCTCTGTGTTGTGATTTACACCGAGTGAAACATAAAAAAAATAGGCCAGGGTCTCGGTTCAATCCATCGATTGAGGGAGATCTGAACGAGACCTTGCAGTCAATTGCGGGGTTTAAGTGAATGAAATGATGGCAGTCCAGCATACTGAGAGAGAAGTTATGATACCTGAATTACAAATTATGAAGTCAAAGAAAATGCAAATGGAACATATGCATGAATCGCTGAACCATAATAAGATCAATAACATGCATTTTTAATAATACAAGCAAAGAATATTTTCCAGCCCCAACTTCCTGTTTCAACTGTTACAACACTTGAAAACATGGAAAAATCATAAATTTGTCAAATCTTTTCATGAGGTTTTCAGGCATTTCCCATTTTATTTTTCTGGATTGTGTTTTTATGGGCAGTGCTATTTTAGTATCACTGAGATACTATTATCATTTTTATTAATATGTTGAATCAGTTTTTATTTTGTTCTTTTCCAATTTCATTTTAATTTAAGTTAAATATTTTAGTAAGTTAGTCATGTGTTTTTGACATTTTTTACTAGTTTTTTGATGATATATATATATATATATATATATATAATAACGGCCGCCCAAGTATATTTGGAGACACATTTTTGCTTTTATTATTTTTATCCTCTTACTTTTATATCCGCACAAGATAATGAAACCATCCGCGATCGAATAACTAGTCTTTCGTACCTGCTCGTTACGTGTGCGTCAGAACTGTTTACTCCCGCTACATTCCCACGGGCGCTGCATGTTGCAAAGTCACAAGGGGGCGCTGTTGCGCATTCTACAAGCTCGCGGGACACAGAGCGCTCAGACTGCTTCAAAGTGATTCTCAATCAGTGAAAAGCGCAGATTTATGCCAAGCGATTGCTAAACTCAAGTTGATGAATTATTACAAAGTCTACTTTATGGCCTTTATATAAAATGTTTTAGACGATTGTAAGAATCTGAAGGATCAGCCTGCAATAGTACAGACATTTCAAAATAAGAGTCCTGGTGTATTTCGGGCTTGTTTATAATTAAAAGTCACACGCTAAGTTTTTTCTTTTTCTTTTGGGCATTATTGGTATTTTTTGGTTACACAATAAATTGTATTTAATTTGATTTCCATTTAATTTCATAGTAAATTATTGTAGTCTCCCCCACAGGAAGAAAAGACTAAGAACATTATTTGACACATATATTATTCATTTTATAAATTTTACTAGTAATATCTGTGTCCCATTCACTGAGAGAGACACTATATGACAGCAAGGAGAACATAGGAAAAGGTGAACCATTTAAATGCTGTAATTTTGTATAATTTACAATGCATAATAATGCATAATATTAGTATGTAATTAAATGTATATGTTATTTAATTAAAATTAACTTCAATAAATAAAAATACTGTTAAAAATCACACATTATTTGTTTGTCACATGTAGTAGACGATTTTGTGCCGTGGGTAATAGGAGGATTTTTTCGCCCCGGCTACCACCACATATATATAAATATTTTTTTTTTTTTTTTTTTTTAACCATTTTATTTCAAGTAACAGAAA
Organism: Culter alburnus; assembly: GCA_028476615.1. Lineage (NCBI taxonomy): Eukaryota > Metazoa > Chordata > Actinopteri > Cypriniformes > Xenocyprididae > Culter > Culter alburnus. The sequence continues at coordinate 675,241 of JAOTNS010003334.1, forward strand.
AGATTTTGTTTTTATTAACCGTAATAACCCTGTTTACGGGTAACTTACATTTTAATAATCAAAAAACATGTCTATTCAATTAAATTTAGAAAAAAATTAATATTTTAAAATGTAATCAAATAAAAATATAACAACTCCATTTCAACAGAACATTGTGTATTTATTTATTCGTTTTTCCATCATTTTAATTTATCAAATAGATACATTAAACTTTATAATTTTTATTATTAATAGTGACATTTGTCAAAATTTTAAGTTTGTAGTGAATAGCTAAGGGTTTCTGTGTGTATTGATGATTATAGTTTTTCTCAAATGAAATGAAAATGCTGGTAATTTCTCCAGACACCAGTCCATATCAAGAAATGTGACCCCGACCACAAAACCAGTCATAATGGGATTTATAGGTCATCTGAAAGCTGAATAAATACGTTTTCCATTGATGTATGGTTTGTTAGGACAGGACAATATTTGGCTGAGATACAACTATTAGAAAATCTGGAATCTGAGGGTGCGAAAAAAATCAAAATATTGAGAAAAATCGCCTATAAAGTTGTTTAAATGAAGTCCATATTGCTTACAAAAATATTTTTTTGATATAATTTACAAAATATCTTCATGGAACATGATCTTTTCTTTAATATCCTAATGATTTTCTGGCATAAAAGAAAAATCAATAATTTTTACCCATACAATGTATTGTTGGCTATTGCTACATGTGACTTATGACTTATGGTTTTATGGTCCAGGACCACAAATGTATTTGATTCACTGTAGAATTCTGCTTTTGATAAATTAATGCAATTATAATGACAATTATAGCCAATATTATTAACAAATTATGGATTCCAGGATTCCATCCGTGTTTTCTGCATTGCAGGGACCTAAGCTAAGAATATGTTGTCATGCCAGATGTTGTCATTTATTTAATTAATAACAGTATACTTAATTAAAGACGCAATGTTAATGGTAATGTACACAGAATAGCTCACCGCACTATCAAACTCTATACTGGTGATTCCAGCGTTACTGCCCGTCAGCGCCCCTTTGGGTTCACATCGGCCTGTAGAAACAAAAACAAAAGCTTTTAAAACCCCACACAGACAAAACTGAACACCTACATGCGTCTATGTTTCAGGAGGAAACAGAAATCCTGCAGTTGCATCATGTGAAACCCATGTGAAACCGAACTGGCTTAACGCATGAATTGGCCAATTTCCTCTTTGAAACGACTGGAGGTCTCAGCTTGAAAACTTGAGATCATAAGCCTGTCAAACGCTCTCCGTCAGTCCGGCCCTCCTGTGTGTCGTGCTTCTGTTGGACGCTGCTGTCGACGTCTTTTTATTCTCGAAAAAGACTCTCAATGCAGCGGAAACGTCCATAATATCAGCCGCCACCCTTAACCAGCGATGCACAACTAGAGCATGCTGGGGAAAGAAATTAACAGGGGCTGCTGGGAGGGACAACAGGACTGGAAGGAGGCAAGGCTTCGGACCTTTTACATCTCATCACTGACCTTTGAACTCTACTAAAGCTGTGAATGATAATATGTGTGTACAGTACCAGATACGACCTCCCAGAGCTTCACCCTGCGGTCCATTCCTCCCGTGGCAAGCAGACGGGAACCGGGACTAAACCTCACGGCGTTCACTTCTCCATCATGGGCGTCCTACTCACAAACACACAAACACACGAACACAATCAATCAAGAGTCTTCTGGTTCTGCGTTTAGAAACTGGAAACATTTGAGAGATTAAACTGGATTAGATTCAAATAAATTTATAGTGCTGTAAATACAGGCTGACTTCCTGTTTTTAAAAGGTCTCAGCTTGAAAACTTGAGATCATGCACCAGTGTAACGTCCTCCTCCCGTCCGGCCCTCCTGTGTGTCGTGTTTCTGTTGGACGCTGCCGTCGACGTCTCACTTGTTCTCTAAAAAGACTCTTATTCAGCAAGAACGTCCATAATATCAGCCGCCACCTCAAACCAGCGATGCACAACTAGAGCATGCTGGGAAAATTAAAAAGGGGCTGCTGGGAGGGGCAGAAGGACCGGGAGGAGACCTGGATATCAGACCTTTTACTTCTCATCATCGACCTTTGACCCCTGACTTCTGAAGATCAACAGGAAGTGAAACTCACGAAGATGTGCAGCGCAGTGGAGGGAACTCTGACATCAGCGCACGCCGACGGCACTTCTGCGGCTTCAGGAGACGTGCTGAACGAATTCACAGAACGACGCCTTCTGAGGGAAAGAGAGCGGGTGTGTCACACTCATACTGTCTGATGTCATCCTCATAAAGACGCTCATTCATGGACTGAAGCGTGATTGGATCTGTGACACTGATTTCAGCACGGCAGCACTTTAGGTCAATGTAAAACATCGTCTCTGTGACGCACAAACAAAACTCTGATGCATATAAGACACTCGAAAGCAAACTCAAACCTGTGTGCAGCAAATATGGGTGGGTGACAAAATGAAAAAAAGGATTTTTAATATGTGTAAAATATGCACAGAAATATGCTTATCTGTCTATATATTAAAATACATTGATATCACTATTGATCATTTATATTTTAATGTTATTTCAAAACAAATGAGAACTTTTAATTATGAACTCGAGTAAACTGCAATTTAAAAAACATCTTAAACTACATATTTTTAATGACAATTCATGTATACACTGTTTCAAATTATGGCAAGTGAGATTTCAGTACAATAAACATTCAGATTTTAGTTTTTCCTAAGAAAATGTTTGTTTGTTTATTTATCCATGTCTTTTTAGATAAATACTTTTGAAAAACCCTACTTAGAGGTTGTTCCACATTATTAAGCAAGTCACAGTTCTCATGCAATAGGGGAGGAAGAAAGATCTTTCTGAAGATGAAAAGCATGAAATGGTGCAATGTTGTGCAAAAGGCATGAAAACAACTAATATGGTGTGAAAACTGAATGTATCATATTATCATAAGATTTGTGTGGAACAACATCTTTAAGTAGGGTTTCCATTTACCCAAGTAACTGGCAAATTATTTTGTCTGAGATTGATACCAGTTATCTAAAAAGACATGGATAAATAAACAAACACTTTTTTTTTTTAGAAAAACTAAAATCTGAATGTTTATTCTACTGAAATATACTGATATGTCACTTGCATTATAATTTGAAAGTGTAAAATACACAATTTGTTTGAAATGCTTCTTTTTAAAATTTGATGTGATTTAATAAATAAAAAAGCACAATTTACAACATGTAAAATGTCTAATTTTTTTAAATTTATTAAATCACTAAAAATTTCAAAAATGTGTATATATATAATAATATTATTGTATATATTATATTATTGTATATATTTTTTTTATAATATACACTACCGCTCAAAAGTTTGGGATCGGTAAGATTTTTAATGTTTTTAAAAGAAGTTTTGTCTGGCTTAATTTATTTAATTAAAAATACAGTAAAAACAGCAATATTGTGAAAAATTATTACAATTTAAAATGACTGTTTTCTATTTGAATATATTTTACAAGTAATTTATTTCTGTGATCAAAGCTGAATTTTCAGCATCATTACTCCAGTCTTCAGTGTCACATGATCCTTCAGAAATCATTCTAATATTCTGATCTGCTGCTCAAGAAATATTTGTTATATTCATGTTGAAAACAGTTGTATACTTTCAGGATTCCTTGATGAATAGAAGTTCAAAAGAACAGCATTTATCTGAAATACAAAGCTTCTGTAGCATTATACACTACCGTTCAAAAGTTTGGGGTCAGTAAGAATTTTTATTTTTTTTTAAAAGAAATTAATACTTTATTCAGCAAGGATGCATTAAATCGATCAAAAGTGACAGTAAAGACATTTATAATGTTACAAAAGATTAGATTTCAGATAAACACTGTTCTTTTGAACTTTCTATTCATCAAATAATCCTGAAAAAAAATATTGTACACAAATATTTTGTACAATTGTAAACAATAAATGTTTCTTGAGCATCAAATCATCATATCAATGATTTCTGAAGGATCATGTGACACTGAAGACTGGAGTAATGATGCTGAAAATTCAACTTGCCAACACAAGAATAAATTACAAGAATATATTTAAAATATTTTCAAATAGAAAACAGTCATTTTAAATTGTAATAATATTTCACAATATTACTGTTTTTACTGTATTTTAGTAAATGCACCCTTGGTGAGCAGACGAAACTTCTTTTAAAAACATTAAAAATCTTACGAATATAAAAAATAAATAAATAAAAAAAAAATATATATATATATATATATATATATATATATATATATATATATATTTTTTTTTTTTTATACATAATGCAACACAGAAATTTCTACCAGCTCATCGTTTCAATCTGAAAATCACCCACCCATCCAAAACTCACACACAACTACACACAGAGCAAATGAGCAGCCTGTAAATGTCACCGATATATCCAAAAAAAGGAGATTATGCACATACAAAAAACAGGAAGCATTCATAGCAGTTACCCACAATCCCGTTCACAGAAACATATTTCTGTTGGCATGCTTCTGGGTTCAAATCAGCAGTTTTACGAGAGAATCACTCTCACACACACACACACACACACACACACACACACACATCCTGACACCACAGTGTGCATCACCTGGAGTCAGACGGGACGAAACCAGGTTGGACAGAATCAGACAAGCTGCAGACACAGAGAGAGTGTAGAATGAGACACACACACACACACACACACACACACACACGCTCACAAACAAACACACTTGTTTAATGAGACTAGGGATGAAACGGTTACCGGTTTGACGACAAACCACAATAAAATTCCCTACAGTTAGTATTACAGACTGTTTCATACGTTAACGATCATTAAAAACGTATTTGATTACCTCGATTTGAAAGATGAACGGTGAATACAAGTTAAGAACAGCTCTTAAAGTGACAGCAGCCTAATAAACCTGCTGCCGTCCGTGTCATTAATGTTAATCAAACTACAAAAGACAGAGAAAATCACTCACTGATCTTGCCTGAATAACTTTTGTAGCTTTAATAAGAATCAGTGTATATTTAATTCATACTATGCAGGGTTCTTTTACATTTGATTCTTCTGTTTCTGTACCTGCTCGACCTGACTGAAAAACTATCTTTGTTCTATTGTATTTATTTGTGCTACTGCCTGTAGTTTGCCTTTAATCATTTTTAAACTAAATTAGGCAAACAGAAAAGTGCATAATGTTGCTAATTTTCTCTGTTGTTTGTTGGATTTCGATATAAAACTTGGTGAAATTACTTCAGTGCGTGTATCAGTATTTTCTGAAAATGTCCAGCACATTTTAGCAATACAGTGATAATACTGATAACTGTGATCATTTTGGTCGCTATAAACGTGATATTAAATTTTCATACCGTTTCATCTCTAAATGAGACACACACACACTCACACAAACACACACACACACACACATACAAAAGAGAGTCTTACAGAAACATTTCCAGGATGTTTTGCATTGTGGTATTATTCCATGACAATTTCTGCTTTAGATTTTGGGCTTAAAAAGGACCTGGAAATGTTCTAGAGCAGTTCTGTGAGATTCACCACGAGTACAGAATGAAGAAGAAGAGAGAGAAACATTCAAACACACAGACTGAAACCTACCCAAATATATTAGAGATGGAGTCCAGCAGTCCACCAGGAGGAGGAGGAGCAGGAGGCTGAGACACTCGTCTACTGAAAAAACACACTAAACTGTAGATCTTACACTTTGTGGACAGAATTAGGTGTGAAATGTGTGCTTGTTTACCTGGATGTGCGGCTGAGCGGTCTGCTCGGTGACGTTTCACCCGTTCCCTTCCCAGCATCCTCTGAGAGAACTTCAATGTCATCATCTCTAGACCAATCAGACAACAGCATCCAATGAGATTTCAATTATTTAATAGGATTCCCAACAAGGACATTATATTTGACATAATATGTGACATAAAAGGAAAATGTGCTGCATTTTATATGGTTAGAAACAATATGGCCTCACAAAAGGCTTTATACCGCCCAAAGAAAAGGGGGAAATATTGTCCTTTAATGGAAAAAGTAATATCTGGCACTGGTTCCCATGACTTTGCCAGGTGTTTTTCAACTGGTTCAGTGTTGTTATTGTTAGCTAAAACTACTAAAAATGTTGGTAATTAAAGTAATAAAGTTTTAACAAATAAAATATAAATTTATTAGATGGAAAACGTAAATTTACTGCCTTGGCAACAAACTGAAATAAATAAGTTTAACCCTGTTCAAACTTGGCAAATGTTTTTGCACTTGCTATGTGAACACACACAAAAAACAAAACTGCATGGACATGATTCGAAAAAGGTTAAATGGTCCTAAAAGATATTCACACTTGTATTGTTCGTGGTCAAAAATGAGTGCATTGGAAATGAATGGGAGACACCGATCATCTAGTGGAGGCGTTTGGTACTGCAGCCAAACAAAATCTTACTGAAAGCTCATTTTTTGAGATATCAAGCTCAAATTTGGCACACAGCTTGTTTAGATTTATGGCTTTGATTTTCTCACTGTTTTAGAGTAAAATGTGTTTTGGAAAACATATATTTCATATAAAAATAGTATTTTTCATAACAATAAATGTAAAATTGTATAACTTTTTTAAACTTTCTTTTCACTTCAGCAATAATATGCCAGGTGTCGTCTTTAAAAAGAGACCAAACTTCAATCTGTGCTCCAAAATATTCAAGATTTACAACAGTTTAAGTTGGAAATTTCATTTTCAGGTCTATATGCTCAAAAAGTGAATAAATGGATTACAACTACTGCATAAATATAATTTAGTACCATAAAATCCCCTAAAAATACAACATATTAAATAAAAAACATTATAAAACTAACATATAGTACAATCATTTCATTGAAATAAAAAAATGGTCATTTTTGACTGACACACAAACAGGGTTAAGTACTAAAATTACTAAAATAAATATAAATTAATGCTAAATTGAAATGGTAAAAAAACAACAACAATGACAAACAAAATTAAACTAAAATGTAAACTGGAAATATAAAAATAAAAGCTTGACAGAGCCTGAATTAAACTAAGCAAAATCTCAATCACACTTCATCATCTCAGAAAACAAACTCACGGGTCTATGGGAAGAGGTTCCTTCGCTGCGTCCGCCAATTCCTTCTGAAGCTTCGCCTGTCTGCGCCTACGATGACATCAAATGTGTTAAACACACTGTGCAAACACACATTTAATCTCTACAGAAACTCCCATTCAGTTTCAAACAGCCAATCAGGAGGAGAATCATAATGTGCTTATGGAGGGTCAGGAAATGAGCCCCGTTTATTCAGCACAGACGGTCAGAAACTGAAGGGTGGCGCCTGGTTGCACCTTCTCATTGTTTTTAAACGACCCTTAACGACTGATCAATTAATCAGTGAGATTGAGAACGAGGTTCAGATCACACACATATGGGCCGTTAACGACTGCTTTATATGAGGAGCTGGAAAACATCTTCCCAGCTTTAGGATTTTAAGTAAAAGCTTGTAAAAAACAAGGTGTTTGTTTTCTTATAGGCACAAAATACACCAACATCAAGATTTAAAGTGACAAGACTCGTTTCAGCAGTTCAGAATCGCAGACAATAACTGCATTTATCTGAACTTTGAAATTGCAGACCTTTTACAGGGAAATAGAGGCACTTTAAAACATCAGTTAAATAGTGTTTCGGACCTGGTGTCCTTCTCGTTCTCAGCGTTGAGTCTGTTGGCCTCCTGGGCTTTCTCCGCCATCCAGCGCGTCACCAGCTCCTGATTGTCCTCCGTGGTTTTCCGCAGTTTCTCCTCCAGAGCGCCGAACGTGATCTGCAGGGCATCGTACTCGTCTCGCAGCGTCTGATTGGCTCGTTCCAAATCGGCCAGACTGTTCCGTAGGTCACGGCACTCCCCTTCCAGACGGGAGATCTGCTGCTGGTACTCCAACATCCTGGAAAAATGCACAATGCACGTAAAGCAATATATACGATAGCAAATCTCAGCTGTGAGATTGTTTCATCATGTGAAATTGCATCATAAATGTAACTATATCATCGTTCAGCTCTTTATATAAAGATGCATATGCAAGCATGTCAAGCTTTATCTTCTTACATACAGTACACTCACATAAAGTGATATATAATATAAAATCTCAACTGCATAAAGGGTTAGTTCGCCCGAAATCATTAATTACTCACCCTCATGCCAGAACACAAATTAAGATATTTTAGTTGAAATCCGATGGCTCCGTGAGGCCTGCATAGGGAGCAATGACATTTCCTCTCTCAAGATCCATTAATGTACTAAAAACATATTTAAATCAGTTCATGTGAGTACAGTGGTTCAATATTAATATTATAAAGCCACGAGAATATTTTTGGTGCACCAAAAAAACAAAATAACGACTTATATAGTGATGGCCGATTTCAAAACACTGCTTCAGGAAGCTTCGAGCACAAATGAATCATGATTTGGATCTGAAATCACGTGACTTTGGCGCTCCGAACTGCTGACTCGACACGCTAATTCATAACGCTCCGAAGCTTCCTGAAGCAGTGTTTTGAAATCGGCCATCACTAATAATCGTTTTTTTGTTTTTTTTGGCGCACCAAAATATTCTCGTGGCTTTATAATATTAATATTGAACCACTGTACTCACATGAACTGATTTAAATATGTTTTTAGTACATTAATGGATCTTGAGAGAGGAAATGTCATTGCTCCCTATGCAGGCCTCACGGAGCCATCGGATTTCATCAAAATATCTTAATTTGTGTTCTGAAGGTGAATGAAGGTCTTACAGGTGTGGAACGGCATGAGGGTGAGTAATTAATGACAGTTTTTTCATTTTTGGGTGAACTAACCCTTTAATCATTGCAAAATGTAACTATAAAACATTATCCTGCTGATCTAAATCGAACACATAATAAACGTACTTGGCTTCATTACTCTGGATCTCTTTGTCTTTCTGCTGAATCTGGTTGTTCAGTTCAATCACATTCTGAGCCAACTGCAAAAACACACAAAGAAGAGATTTTTATTGCCATGTTTTCCAAAATAAAAATAGAATGAATTATTTTCCTTTATATGCATATAATAAGCAGCAACATTTAGGACGACGCCTTTGGTATCCCCATAACTATACTTGTCTTGTCGGACCTAAATGTGGCCTTTAACACACTGGATCATACTATTTTGTTAGAGCGCCTTGAGCGGGGTGTTGGGGTAAGTGGGGTGGCTTTATGTTAGATCTATTCTTACCTGGAGGGAAGAACTTTCCCTGTAAAGTTTGGAATAATTGTTCTTCTGCCGATCCTGTAAGTTACGGGGTACCTCAGGGCTCTATTTTAGGACCGTTGCTTTTTCGAAAAATCTTGTTTAAACACTCTCGTACTTATAAGTCACCAGACAAGGATGGTAAAACTAGTCTAATGACTTGGAAAAGTCAAGCTGCTGAATATGTAAATGTGGTCGTTGACATGTAAATGTAAGTGTAAGTGCTGTCGTAACAGAAACGACCCCAGCAGCTGACGCTCACCTCTCCTCGCTTCTTGTGCAGCTCCGTCAGCTCCTCTTGATGTTTGATTCTCATCTGAGCCATTTCCTGCTGCAGGGAGTCACTGCGGCCGCCGTCAGCGCCCGGACTACACACACACATTTGTTTCACAATATTAGTGAGGACATCGTCTAGACCTCCACTGATTTTATCTCAGGTTAATGATATTTTCTATGTCCTAACCCAACCCATCACAGAAACATGTATAACTGTAATAATGTAAATAAAAACATGTTTTGGCTGATTTATAAGCCTTTTAATCTAGTGATTTATTCTACCCTACACCTAAACCTACCCACAGGAAACTGCACACTTTTACTTTCTCACAAAAACTCATTCTGTATGATTTATAAGCCTTTTGAAAATGGGGACATGGGTAATGTCCTCATAAGTCACCCTCTCCTTGTAATACCTATGTTATACCCATGTCATTATACACATTTGTGTCCTGATATGTCACAAAAACACACGCACACACACACACACACACACACACACCTCACTGATATCTGTATTTCTCTGTCAACTGCTGATCATGTTCCTTTTTCCTATTGTTAATGGTAGTTTGTTTCCTCTTCATGTAATGTTCTTCTTGCTACACATATTATTTCTTCTTTTTAATGTTACAATAGATTACAAAAGATGTCAATAAAATACCTGAGGTCGTGTCTGTTTTGATGCTCATACTTGTCGTCTGGAGACGTTCAGAAAAAACAACCTGCAGATCAGACCTCTCCAACAACCGTTATCTGGAGACAAAGAGACGCAGAGAAAATGTGTATTGAAATGATATTTAGCAGGAAAATAATGTAAAACAAGAGGTGACATTCACGTGCATTTGACTAGGTCATGGACTGTTTTATATAATATTATTACTTTGTTAATTTACTTTAGTATTGGTGGGTTTATTTCCAGGCTCTAGGGCTGCACAACGATTAATAAAAAATAATAAAAAACGCAAAATAAAAGTCTGTGTTACATAATATATGTGTGTGTGTTCTGTGTATAATAATTACGTATATATAAATACATGCACATACATGTATATATTTAAGAAAAAATTATATTTATATATAAATATTTTATTTTATATGTAATATAAATATATATATATGTATATTTATTTATACATGTATATTTTCTTAATTTATACATGTATGTGCGTGTATTTATATATTTTATTACACAGAACACACATATATTACGTAACACAGACTTTTATTTTGCAAACGATTAATCGCGATTAATCATTTTGCAGCCCTACCAGGCTCCTTGGTTAAATATATAAATAAATGAAGTTTTGGTTATGGTCATCAGAAAACATACTGGTAAAAGGTAATAAAACCAAAATGTTATACATAATATTAACATATTATGCACAGTATGTCCAGGAATACTAATCAGTAAAGAAGATATGCACAATTTATATATTTGATTCTGATAGTGAGACTGGTGTGTATCAGTAACTGACATCTGTCAATCCAAACCAATTCAATCCATTCGAAAAAGATTCAATGTGTATCTTGTCTCTCTTATTTTAGATATTGTTAATCTTTCCTCTTGCAATAAAGCAATTGATGCAATAACAACAATGCTTGATTAATGCAATAATGCACATCAAAAACAAACAAATATAATAAACCAACTAAAATAATATAATAATAATAACAACAATTCCAGCTTACTTAAAGGGTTAGATCACCTAAAAAAAGAACGAATCCTCATGTCGTTCCACACCCGTAAGACCTTCATTCATCTCCAGAACACAAATTAAGAGATTTTTGATGAAATCCGAGAGCTTTCTGACCTTTGATAGATAGAAAGTAACGCAATTACAACTTTCAAGCCCTAGAAAGGTAGTGAAGACATCGTTAAAATAGTCAACGTGACGACAGTGGTTCAACAAATTCATCTCTCCCCTTACGTCCGAACGCCGACTCTGTATTGGCCGGCTCCTGCGTCCAAAAAATTCATACCCGAACCCGAAGAGACCCGTAAATGTGCTACATGAAACCGACCCGGACCCGACTATTATTTTGAAAGTTTGACCCTGACCCGTGCAGAACCGAGAAATGCCATAAATGTACTTCCCGGAACCAACGCAGACCCATCTATTATTTGAAAGCTGGACCCGAACCCTGCCAGGAAGACACAGACCCGATCGGCACATAGGTCTATTCCACAGCAAATGACTGTTAATAAGTCAATAAACAAGTTGCAAAAATAAAACGTTTTGTCTTACCCATAGTAGACTGTGACTGTGATGCACAATCCTCCTTGCCAAGAAAGTTATTCCTCTCTTGCCGATTGAAACGCTTAATCCACTCATTATTCCAGCTTTAACAGTCCACTTGCTGTCATGATGACAAATGCGACTTTGCAGTTTTGCATTTTGTTGTATCTCGAGTCAACTCATATAAAATAATTTGACTGTTTGCCCTTTTGAACTATAATAATGATTGCTTGTTCATGGCCACTGACGTTAGCATTTGCAATCATTTCTGTGCTCTCTGAGCCGAGTCTGACCAAAACTTTAGATATAACAAGACGGTTCTTTCATAAAAATAGAAACGTAAGCTTTTTGAAAACATTCATGTAGTTCATCTCAGATTTTGCTGCTGATTTGAAATATGTCATTTAAATGTGAGTGTGCAAGGCTGCAAGCAGTTTCTGAGGTTTGAAGTTTGTTTGCATTACTGTTGCACACAATAGGAATAGGAAAACTCAATGATCACTGTTAGGATTGCAAAATTACAGGAATTTTCAAAACTGGAAACTTTCCATGGGAATTAATGGGAATAAACAGGGAATTTGCTAAATTGCAGGTTAGCCTAAAACAAGGTATTTAAATCAAACATGCTGATTTGATACTCAGTTATCAGTGTTGTCGTGCTGCTTAATATTTTTTATAACCTGTGATACTTTTTCAGGATTCTTTGATGAATAAAAATTTAAAGAACAGCATTTATTTAAATTAGAAATCTTTTGTAACAATATACACTACCGTTCAAAACTTTGGGGGTCAGTAATTTTTTTTTTCTTTCTTTTTTGAAAGAAATTAATACTTTTATTCAGCACGGATGTGTTAAAATGATAAAAAGTGATAAGGGTGAGTAATTAATGACAGAATTTTCATTTTTGGGTGAACTAACCCTTTAACAAGAAAGAAAGAAAGAAAGAAAGAAAGAAAGAAAGAAAGAGAGATTCTGTCTTACACTGATGTATGATCTCCTCAAAGGCCTGACGCTGAACTCTGTCTCTCTGTTTCAGCTGATCCACAACGTGACGTTTCCACAAACACTCGACTCCACGTCCAGCCATCTCCTCCTGCACACACACACATACACACACACACACACACACACACAGTTCATATTAAACCAGCTTCCTAAAAGCAAACACAATTCAGCAAGAGTGTTTCTTAATTCAGGGCACGTTCAGGCCGGAGGGAAAAGAGGAAGATCTCTCCTCAACTCAGGAGGAAGTGACTCAAGATCAAACACAAGAAAATTAAATATGTGTGGTCGGAGTTTGAGCTCAAATTACTTCAATTAACACAGATAATTACTCTAAACCAAGGGTTTCAATCTTTTAGATGCTACGACCTCCCACATATGATCATTCTCATGCGATTTTTTAGTTTTATTAATAGCTTTACTATTTTTAGTTCATGTTCATTTTTGTTTAATTTTTTGTAATTTCAATATGTGCTTTTGTTATTTTGTTAGAGGTTATTTTTGTTTTAAATACTGCCGTTTACGTTTAATTTATTTTTATAATTTTAATAATTAATCATTTTAGTTTAAATTCGTTTTTATTTATTACAAGTTAATCATTTTAGAGCTTCGACTTAAGCTTATTTCAGTTTAAGCCAAGGCAACATTTCTAATTTTCATATAAATCAAAATATATTGTTTTATTTTTTTAAATGCAGTATAGATAATTAGTTTTATATATGAAATATACATTTTTTTCTCTAAAAACCGAACCCCAGTTTGAAATCCCCGGCTCTAAACAATCTAAAAAAATACAACTTTATTATTTTCATTAAAAATGATGACATTACATAACACTTGACAGATTATTAATGCACATTCAAAGAGTTAGATATTACATTTTCATGAATTCATACATTTATACTTGCATGAATCTGCTAATGACTGATTTTAAGAGCAGAACTGTTTTATCATGTTTACTTGATATGAGTCTTTGGATCAGATATTTATGAAAATCAATAATCGATCTCACAGGGTTTATGTGAATCAGATTATGAGATCTGCCAAGTCATTGCAACTGCAGGATGGAAATAAACCTGGCATGATGCTGAATCACGTGTGCTGAAGACATTCAAGACAGTTGACGCACAAAACAGAATAAATGGAAAATATAAATAATAATAACACGAGGAAAACCCTGACAGATCTCAGACAGAGTAGATTAAACTGATCATTTGTCACAAGAACACACTAAATACCCAGCAGAAGGTTATAAATAGCGTCGTTATTAATACATAATCAGTAGTTGTTATGGTTTTTAGTTATTTTAAAGTGTTGTATCAGATGTGCACCAGCTAATCGCTGCACTTGACTTTCACTTTCAATAAACAGCAGGTTTACTTTACCTCACAGCATCCAAACGTGTCCTCGCAAGTTTAGATGGATTCTTCTCAATGATAAAAAAGAATTAATCCGTCTAATAAGAGCCGAACCGTGTCATTTTGAGGTTTATTCGGACAGGTTTCACGCTAACCCACTCCAGACTGAAGGATCACGGACGCCATTTTGGCTCAACAAACGTATGTTTCCTGCTGCGCCGTCGCGGGCGTTTTACGTCACGACCGCATGCTTCCCACTTTTCCCTTCAAAACTTTATTCAACGTCTTCATGACTCATGAGTTAACAAAAAGAGCAAATACATAATATAGAGAGGGTAACGATGTAGAAATAGGTTAATGACGTGCTTTTAGCTTTATTTTAGAGTGTTTAGCGGTTTTTATCCGGTTCAAATAGGAGTTTACATTAATAAACATTCATGAATGTAAATGTACCCAATTAGCCTGAAGGCTAGTTTTCATTGTTAGCTAGTCCCTTTGCCAGATGTTATTACCTAAAAACTAGAGAAAAAGTCAAATAGATGTGCCTCTTACATCTGATTTACAACAAAATATGTCCCTATTACAAAATTATGTCCCTAGTCATTGGAAAACAATCAAATACTTGGTACAATTTACATACATTTTTATGGAAGCCCGTTTCCACCACTAAAAAAAAAAAAAAAACGCCAATAATAAAAAAAGATTAATTGCGACTTTTTATCTCAGAATTCTGACTTTTTAACTCGCAATTGCTACTTTGTATCTCAGAATTCTGACTTTGCGAGTTTATATCTCATTTTGTATTTGTGACTTTATATTTCAGAATTCTGACTTTGCGAGTTTATATCTCAGAATTCTGACTTTGCGACTTTTTTATATCTTAGAATTCTGACTTTGCGGGTTTATATCTCAGAATTCTGTATTTGTGAGTTATATCTCAGAATTCTGACTTGCGAGTTTATATTCTCAGAATTCTGACTTTGCGAGTTTATATCTCAGAATTCTGACTTTGCGGGTTTATATTTCAGAATTCGAGTTTATATTTCAGAATTCTGACTTTGCGAGTTTATATCTCAGAATTCTGACTTTTGCGAGTTTATATCTCAGAATTCGACTTTGCGGGTTTATATTTCAGAATTCTGTATTTGCGAGTTTATATCTCAGAATTCTGACTTTGTTTTATATCTCAGAATTCTGTATTTGCGAGTTTATATCTCAGAATTCTGAGCGTTTTTATCTCAGAATTCTGACTTTGCGAGTTTATATCTCAGAATTCTGACTTTGCGAGTTTATATCTCAGAATTCTGACTTTGCGAGTTTATATCTCAGAATTCTGACTTTGCGAGTTTATATCTCAGAATAGTTTATATCTCAGAATTCTGAAGTTTTATATCTCAGAATTCTGACTTAGTTTATATTTCAGAATTCTGACTTTGCGAGTTTATATCTCAAATTCTTACTTTGCGAGTTTATCTCAGAATTCTGACTTTGCGGTTTTATATCTCAGAATTCTGACTTTGCGTTTATATCTCAAATTCTGATTTGCGAGTTTATATCTCAGAATTCTCTTTGCAAGTTTATATTCAGAATTCTGACTTTGCAAGTTTATATCTCAGAATTCTGACTTTGCAAGTTTATATCTCAGAATTCTGACTTTGCAAGTTTATATTTTCACTTTGCAAGTTTATATCTCAGAATTCTTTGCGTTCTCGAATTCTGATTTGCGAGTTTATATCTCAGAATTCTGACTTTGCCTCAGAAAGTTTTATATCTCAGAATTCTGACTTTGCCTCAGAATTCTGGTGGCGAGTTTATATCTGTTTTGGCTGACTTTGCAAGTGAAGTGAAAAGGGTATACAAATATGGTGCGGCAAGATGAGAAATTAAAAATCTTTTAAAAACATGTTTTAAAAGCATGTATCAGGTACGTTAAATGTATATATTGTGTCTAAGTTGATTTTATGTTGATAAAAATGACATTTGCACAATTTTTTACTAAAGTTAAGAATGAATGTACCTAAAAATGTCAAATGGTGTAACCGCCAAAGAATGAGAAATATTAAATATTTTATCCACCTAGATGGCATGTAAGCTCACTTATAGAAATATATACTTCAATTTAAAATATCAAATGAAAAATAATTTTATTAGAGTTATCTCTAAATGTAAATTTTAATGTTTTTTGCAATATTTGGTGGGACATGCTGAAACACATCTGTTTTCTAAATAATCTTTGACAAATTATGTTAAAATTGTTTAAAATCATGTTATTACACTAAACTAGATGATTACATTTTATTCCACATTATTTTTTCTGTAAATAATTATATTTTTTATGAAAAATACTGGTTACGCCAATTGACACAAACCAGTTACACCACCTGACCATGTTACTTCTACAGCCAAAGGCCATTGTTTGTTGAACAAATTGACACTGAAAATCAAGCATGACAGTCAGCAAGTTAAGTTAAGTGGTTTCAGTGATGAAAAACAACATCTGACAACAAGAAATAATCATAGTAATGAACAGTGAAATCATGTCTCATATATTTTACAGTTAAAGGGTTAGTTCACCCAAAAATGAAATTTCTGTCATAAATTACTCACCCTCTTGTCATTTCACACCCACAAGACCTTCGTTCATCTTCAGAACACAAATTAAGATAATTTTATCTCCCATAGAAAGCAACGAAATTACCCCTTTCAAGGTCCAGAAAGGTACTAAAGACATCGTTAAAACAGTCGACGTGACTGCAAAGGATCAACCTTAATCTTAATGGTTCAACCTTATTATGAAGAGACAAGAATACATTTTTTGTGCAAAAACAAAACAAAAATAGCATCTTTATTAAACTATTTTGTCTCTTCCCTGTCATTCTCCTATGCTGTTGACATGGTAAACACAGTGCAGAAACTCCAGGTTTTACGTCAGAACACCGGCTCATTATTGGCCGGGTCCTGCGTCAGTCTCACACGCATGCGCTGTGCTGATCACGTGATCAGCTTTGGCCAATACTGAGCTGGCATTCAGACATAAAGAAGGAAGGCTTCACTGTGTTACTGTGTCACCTGCGTGAGGATAATGACAGGAAGAGATTGTTTATAGTCATAATTTTCATTTTGTTTTTGCGCACAAAAAGTATTCTCATCTCTTCATAACATTAAGGTTGAAACACTGCAGTCACGTTGACTGTTTTAACAATGGCTCTACAACCTTTCTGGACCTTGAATGTGGGCATTTCATTGCTTTCTATGGGCGATTAAAAAAAAAACTCAGATTTCATCAAAAATATCTTAATTTGTGTTCTGAAGATGAACAAAGGTCTTACATGTGTGGAACGACATGAGATTGAGTAATAAATGACAGAAATTTCATTTTTGGGTGAACTAACCCTTTAAGGAACAATATCTGATAACAAGAAATCATCAAAGTGATGATTTCTTAAGAAAAAAATATCTGATAGCAGGATCAGAATTCACTGGTGCTCTGTGATGAGCCACTGTTTCCTTGCTTGAAACTATATCAATTTATCTATTGGGGCAAGAGGGGCTCTGTTATGTCGTTTTAATTATAAAATCTTAGAAATTTAATGAATTGTATTTTATAGATGTAAATTGTAGTCTTTGGTTAAATGCACAATATGTAAGACTTTTGGATTCAAATATCAAAAAACCACTTGGACAATTTTATATATTTTGTTGACTTGTGTACTTATATTATGCCAGATGTTTCCAAGAATGTTTAAACCTAGAGAAATAATAACCAGGACACGAGCCATGTCCGTGCGTCGCCTATCAATGACATCATACCCGCGTTAATCTCGGTTTCCGGTTTTATTTTGTCGAAACCACAGAAACACCAAAGACACTTTATATATTATGTGTTTTATTAGACAGATGAGCAACTGTTTGGATACATTTGTCGACAGAAATCTAATCATATTATATAGCTAAACACGTTTAGTCTTATTGTTTAAATCTTGTTTTCTTGATTTACTGTGAGTACCATGTTTTACCATGCCTAATATGGATCTAGTTGACTGCAGTGTGCAACAAGTGTCTCATAGCAGCTGCCGAGCGAACGCACAGAGTAGCATTATAACAAATTTGAACACAAATGTGTCTAATATTTAAAAAAGAGCTGCTTTATCACATACGCTTGACCTGAAGAAGCAGAAGCAGCGACTGCGGCATAATAAAAGCTGCTCGATACGTTTGACGCACTTGTCTTTCATTAGCAATCACTCCATGATTTTATATTGCTTACATTTTTAAGTGAATGGAATAGAATATTGAAGCTAAACATTTCAATGTTAAACAATAATGTTCTAAACATTAATGTTGTGCAACATAATTATATATTTTTATTGAATTACAGAGCTTTAATAATAAAGTTGTGGATAAAGCACCACTTTCTCAAAAAAAAAAACATTGAACATTTGAAAATAGTTCCAAATAGTAGTTTTAGTTTATATTACATCTTTAATCCAATATAAACTAGTGATTTTGACTAAATTTGCCCCTAACAGAAAGGCTTGTAATAGAAGTCAAATGGTGTAACCGGTTACACCACTTGACATTTCAATTTAAAATCAAATTTGACAGGTATTATCATGGACACCTATGTAAGCACATGGCCTTGGTGGAAATATTTCAAATGTAATTTTTAAAGTCAATACACATTTTTATAATAATGATGAATTATCAATGTATTCATGGGGTCATACCATTTGACATGTATACCTAAGAATACCTAACCATACCCTAAAAATGTCAAAATATCTCATATTTTAAAGACAGTTACTAACCTTTGCATGCAGCATTTAGTGTCACCAGGGTCCCTTCTTTGTGATATAATTTCTGTCACATGGTTTTCTTGCACATATTAACAAAATGGCTCCTTGAATGGTGGTTACACCACCTTGACACTTCAGGAATTTGACTTGACTCCAATGATTCCCAAATTATTTATAATATTCAGAACAATGGTGTTAAATTTATTTTTATTTACTATTAAATTGTTCTAATGTAAGATTATGCCAAACTACCTTATATGGTGTTTTATTGAGAATTTCACCTTTTTTAAACAAGATCAATTATTTGATACTAAGTTTTTACGGTTACACCACATTGACATTTTTGCAATCAATCCCCAAATATTCTCAAAATTGATTAAAACCAGAAATTTTAAACTTGGTCCTCAAAAAAGAGAATGTATGTAAGTAATTTGTTAATTTATTTTCAATTTTTACCCTTTTAAATTTAACTAAAACTATAAGGACACAAAAAATGAGCGTCACTTCATTGACCCATTTGCGAGTTTATATCTCAGAATTCTGACTTTGCGGGTTTATATCTCAGAATTCTGACTTTGCAAGTTTATATTCAGAATTCTGATTTGCGGGTTTATATTCAGAATTCTGACTTTGCAAGTTTATATCTCAGAATTCGACTTTGAGACTTTGCGGTTTATATAATTCTGACTTTGCATATTTCAGAATTCTGACTTTGCAAGTTTATATCTCAGAATTCTGACTTTGCGAGTTTATATCTCAGAATTCTGTATTTGCGAGTTTATATCTCAGATTCTGTATTTGCGAGTTATATCTCAGAATTCTGACTTTGCAATTTATATCTCAGAATTCTGACTTTGCGAGTTTATATCTCAGAAGTTCTCAGAATTCTCAGTTTTATATCTCAGAATCTGACTTTGCGAGTTTAGAATTCTGACTTTGCGAGTTTATATCTCAGAATTCTGTATTTGCGAGTTTATATCTCAGAATTCTGACTTTGCGAGTTTATATCTCAGAATTCTGACTTTGCGAGTTTATATCTCAGAATTCTGTATTTGCGAGTTTATATCTCAGAATTCTGACTTTGCGAGTTTATCTCAGATTCTGTATTTGCGAGTTTATATCAGAATTCTGACTTTGCAAGTTTATATCTCAGAATTCTGATTCGTTTATATCTCAGAATTCTGACTTTGCGAGTTATATCTCAGAATTCTGTATTTGCGAGTTTAATCTCAGAAGTTTATATCTGAATTCTGTATTGCGAGTTTATATCTCGAAGTTGACGAGTTTATATCTCAGAATTCTGACTTTGAATTCTGACTTATATCTCAGAATTCTGACTTTGCAACTTTATATCTCAGAATTCTGACTTTATAACTCGTAATTGGATATAAACTTGTAATTGCGAGTTAAAAAGTCAGAATTCTGAGATAAAAAAGTTGCAATTAATCTTTTTTTTTTTTTTTTAATGGCGGAAACTGGCTTCCATACATTTTACTTTATGTATGTGATATTTTCCAAATAGATTGAGAATTTTAATTGTATTATTTACAATAAACTTCTATCACAAAGTATTTCAGGGCATATACATTGATTTTTTTTAAATATTCTTTTGTTTTTAGATAAAGAGTTTAACCTGTTAACTGTCACCCCCACTTTTTTATAGACATGAAAATGCACTATCCAAACTTAAATGGTTGTAATTCAAGAATACTTTGGAATATAGACATAAGGCTGGTCTTGTTTTAAAGATGAAATTTGGCAGATTATTGTAGAAGTGAAATAACTTATGTAAATATATATTTTACAAAACAAGTTTTACTCTAAAACTGCAAGGAAATCAAAGCCAAAAGTTGTGTTCCAAATTTCAGGTTGATATCTCAAAAAATGAGCTTTCAGTAAGATTTTGTTTGGGCGCAGTACCACACTTTTTCACTAGATGACAACCAAGCTCCATTACTGACCATATAAAGGCACCTCCATTTCCATATATGGTTTGAGTGATCTGAACCATATATTTCCATTATTTTCATAGTACTTATGAAGTAGACATCGTAAATAGAAGTAGTATGGGAAGTTTGGCAGAATTTGATATGAATTCAGCCTCTAATAAACATAAAAATAACATGTATGTGGGTTATAGATCGCCGCCACAATCATAAAACATTTTTTTTTTCTATTAAAAACATTTTCAGACCTTTTTTTCTCAAAAAGTTGAATGGATGTTATCTTTTGAACTCTTGGCATGAAAACAAACATTTCAATCAATCTTAAATGATTTTTCATGTTCATCGCTATTTCAAAATAAAGGTCTGAACATGCCTTATGAGTATGAAAATATGCTGGTTGCTAATTGATAAATTACTGCTCCTCTGTAATTTATTTTGAAAATCACCAAATATGAAAACTAGAGATCCTAAGCTTTCAAATGATATATAGTTTGTCAAGATTAGTTTAGGTTTAGTATAGAATATTACTGTTTTAAATATGTAATTGCTGTGGACCAGTGACAGTTTAAGCTTATGCAGTTTTGAAAGAGTTTTTCTGTACAAAAGATATAGAATGTGGCCATTTTGTAGCTCTAATAGATTTTGCATTTATCTTTTCATTTTCTGGTATGAATTTTCAAGAAATATCAAGATAAGAGTTATAAATGTATTGTTTTATTAAACTTTGTCATATCCAATTCAAAGTCTTGAGTCAGAGTCAGAGTAAACCTTTTTAACTTGTTTGTTTTTGCACCGAAAGGATTCAACAAAATCTGTACAATCTGCAAACTAAAAGTTATACAACTTTTAATACAAAACATTAAAATTCCCAACTAAATCAACAAAACAAACCTCTGCGGATTGGCTGATAACTGCAAAACATTAAATAAAACACTGTTTGCACAATTTCAAAACTTCACAGAATTGTTTTATTCACATGAAACACACATATAATAGCAATTTCCGAAACACCAGAACAGACCATGTAACATTTATATAAAAAACTAAAATGATCCACATAAGCATGACAACTTACATGACATAAACATGAAACATGAGATGAAAAACAAATGTACAGCAGGGAATTGATTTGATGACGTAAAGTGGGTGTTTCATATCAAAATAAAGTCTGACATCAGCCAAAAATGAGAAAATCTTGCATCAAAATGTAATATCTATGATGAAATCAACACTGATGAATCATGCACAATAAGAACAGCTATTTAAAACTGTAATAATATTTCACAATGCTACTATTTTTACTGTATTTCTGATCAAATAAATGCATAAGAATATGCAAGTAAATGCATAAGATCGGTAATGTATATCTGAACATTACTATGAGGGCAATTCTTTCAGGAACGTTAGGGAATTAAATACGACTGACTTCTAAGATGCAAGTACTAAAAAAGCATGTCCATGTCCAAAAATAATCCCCTCAGACATAAGCTTTGGAGGTGCTGTTCTCTGACGGAGCCGATCTATAGATCTTCTGTGGCTGTGAAGCGGTGTAGTTATAGCTGTGACCCCTGAGAGAGAGAGAGAGAAGACAGGCGTGAGTGGCGTTCGTCTCAGATTTTATGATTTGTGATCTGCGTGTACATGTGGAGACTCACCGTGTTTGTGCAGGTGCTGAACTCTTGAAGGACGTGCAGAGGATTCCTCCACCCAATATGGCCAGAGCTCCTGCCGCCCAACCCAGATACAGACCGGCGCCCAGTTCATACCTACACACACCGCACAAAAGATGAACACGTGAGTGTGTATTCAGGGTATTTACATAGTACTGCAAGGTACTTTATGCCTAAAAGTGTGTGTATGTGAGTATTAACCCTATAAAGACTTTGATACGCAATTTTTTAAAGCTTCGACATGATTAAAAACTGCTGAAAATCTTGTCGCACACAATCTACTACATGCTGTATGTCGTCTGATTAACTTTTTTAGCAAGTAAAAGCCTTTTAGTATAATTGTAAAAATGTTCACCTTCATCTCGTGTCTTTTTTCTGTGAAATCTTTACTGATTTTTTTTTATTATTGTTAGTAATATTTCATCTGGACTGAAGCATGTTTACTTGATTATTATTATTTTTTTTTTTTTTTGAAAAATCATGTCAAATATGATCATCAGGCTTTTGAAGAAAGTCTCGCAATCATCATTGTATTGCATTATATTATATGTTTTAAAACTTAAGATATTTGTACGGAAGAGGATTAGGGCCAAGCAATAATAAAAAAATAAAACCATCTCGAGATTAAAGTTGTTAAATTTCGAGAAAAAACTCGTTAAATTTCGAGAAAAAAGTCGAAATAAAATGTTGAGAATAAAGTCGTTAAATTACAAGAACAAATTCGTTAAATTACGAATTTGTTCTCATAATTTAACGAGTTTATTCTCATAATTTAATGACTTTATTCTCAACATTTTATCTCGACTTTTTTCTCGAAATTTAATGACATTTTTCTCATAATTTAACTACATTTTTCTCGTAATTTAACAAGTTTTTTCTCGTAATTTAATGACATTTTTCTCAACATTTTATCTCGACTTTTTTCTCGAAATTTAACGACATTTTTCTCATAATTTAACGAATTTGTTCTCGTATTTAACGAGTTTTTCTCGTAATTTAATGACTTTATTCTCGACATTTTATCTCGACTTTTTTCTTGAAATTTAACAAGTTTTTTCTCGTAATTTAACGACATTTTTCTCATAATTTAACGAATTTGTTCTCGTAATTGAACGACTTTTTTCTCATAATTTAATGACTTTATTCTCAACATTTTTTCTCGACTTTGTCTTGAATTTAACGAGTTTTTTCGTAATTTAACGAGTTTTTTCTCAACATTTTATTTCGACTTTTTTCTCTCGAAATTTAAAATTTTTATCTCGAAATTTTAATGACTTAATCTCGAGATGGTTTTATTTTTTTATTATTGCTTGGCCCTAATCCTCTTCCGTAGATTTGATCATAAAACAAATGATCAAATCATAAAACAAAGTATTTGACTATCATCTTAAACGCTCCGAAGCTTCCTGAAGCAGTGTTTTGAAATCAGCCATCACTATATAAGTCGTTATTTTGTTTTTTTTGGTGCACCAAAAATATTCTTGTCGCTTTATAATATTAATATTGAACCACTGTACTCACATGAACTGATTTAAATATGTTTTTAGTACATTAATGGATCTTGAGAGAGGAAATGTCATTGCTGGCTATGCAGGCCTCACTGAGCCATCGGATTTCATCAAAAATATCTTAATTTGTGTTCTGAAGATTAACGAAGGTCTTACGGGACATGAGAGTGAGTAATAAATGACAGAATTTTAATTTCTGGGTGAACTAACCCTTTAATATTATTGGCAGATATAGAGTGACGACTGATATTTATATGCATTTTAGTCTGTTATGAGGATCTCATTGATTTACATCTTACTTTTTGTCCATATAAATATCAGCATCTACACCAAAACGCATATTTTTGCTCAGTTTGGGCTGTTTTTTCCTCCATATTCTCACTTTATTTGAGCCATAAAAAGCCTGATGTATCAAATATGATGCTCAACGAAAACAAACACACACACACACAAACTTTTAGGTTCTAAGGGCTTAATAAACTGTATAATTTTAAAATAAAATAAAATAATTTCACTTTGACTCACTTCGTTCCTCCGTAAAAAGGATCATTAAACTCTTTAACGACTTGAGCGGCGTACCACGAAACCGCCACCATAACACACAAACCTGATGGAGAGAACATGCAGATGTGAACACGAATGCTGTGAAACATCATTTATATGATTCAGACGGTGTGTGTGTCGTCTCACTGACCTGACAGGATGAACATCACTCCGGATGTAAGGCTGATTTTGCCCTTCGACTCCTCAGACGTGCTGCCCAGTTTAGTGCACTTGAGTCCCATCGCTCCCAGAATGACGGACAGCAAACCCAGAACGAGAGCGATTATCATCAGAGCGCGACAGGCCTGGATGTATCCTGCAAAACACACAAAATATATCCAACAGCCACGTAAAACACACCTTCCAGGAAACATTCATTTGCCACATTCAAACGAATCCTTGTAAAAAGATCATGATCTTCTGGGCATGAACTATGACAGTACAAAGGTTTGTTGTGCATTTATATGATATTTGAACATGACGGCAACCTCCTAGCATTCTTTGAAGAATGTTAAAGTAGCATATATATATATATAAAGATACAGCACTACAGTAAAAATCAAAGTACTATACTATATAGCCTACATATTACTATACTATTATACATGCATATTTTGTATGAAAGTGAAGTCTATGTTTTAAGACAATTATGATTATTTTATCTAAAAATAAATTATATTAAATTAAGTATTTTATATGTCATGATAGTATTTGTTGCACTGCTGTTAATTTATTCTGATTTAAGTAATGATATTTTTATAATGATTTTTCATAGTAAATAAATGTTGAAAATGATGTCAAAACAGACTTTGTTTTCATTACGCAAAACACAATTTCGATTGTATTTTTCAAACTTTTCGATCAAAAGTTTGGGGTCAGTAAGATTTTTTTTGAAAGAAATTAATACTTTTATTCATCAAGGATGTATTAAATTGATCAAAAGTGACAGTAAAGACATTTATAATGTTACTAAAGATTATATATCAAATAAATACTGTTCTTTTGAACTTTCTATTCATCAAAGAATCCTGAAAAATAAAATCTATCACTAGTTTTCAACATTAATAAATGTTTCTTGAGCAGCAAATCATCGTATTAGAATGATTTCTGAAGGATCATGTGACACTGAAGACTGGATTAATGATGCTGAAAATTCAGCTTTGATCACTAGATATAAATTATATTTTAACATATATTCACATAGAAAATGGTTGTTTTAAATTGTAATAATATTTCAGATTTTTTTCTCTATTTTTGATCAAATAAATGCAGTCTTGGCGAGCAGAAGAGACTCTTTCACAAACATTAAAACAAAACATAACATGATTTTGCATGAAAATTAAGCCTATTCTTATGAACATTCAGATTTTTTTTTGTATTCTGACATTATTTTTTAATTTAAAATAAATTATATTAAATGAAGTATTTATATGTCACGATAGATATTAATAATTTTAAATAATATTTTTAATTGCAAATTGCAAATCCCCCTCATCATGAAAAATATATTTTCTTATTTTTCCTTTTGATTTTGAGGTGAAATATGACCTAGACATGTATCATACCACCACAATACTTCTTTTTCAGCAATATGAACAAACTTTAGTATGTGTGTGTGAGGTGTGTGTGTGTTACCAGATAGAGCGAGCATCGACTCAAACTGCTTGCAGTTGGTGACGCCGGTGCTTCCCTCCGCACACGTCTGCCACAGGTTCTGATAGTACCACACAGACGTGACCAGCTGGTCCACAAACGACGA
Organism: Culter alburnus; assembly: GCA_028476615.1. Classification (NCBI taxonomy): domain Eukaryota; kingdom Metazoa; phylum Chordata; class Actinopteri; order Cypriniformes; family Xenocyprididae; genus Culter; species Culter alburnus. The sequence continues at coordinate 701,656 of JAOTNS010003334.1, forward strand.
CGTACGCCACGAATCATTCACCAGCGACATGAAGGAGAGCAACCAGCCCCCCAAACACATCAAGAAGCCCAACAGCTGAATCGCAGTCGACATGATCAACGTCTCAAATCCACACGGATGACACACAATATCCAATGAAACTCTCCTCAACTTCACCAGCGGACAGATTAAACTCCGATCCGAGCGCAGTCCCAGGATGGGAGTGTGTTTGAGTGTGTCAGTGTGTTATAGTTTCAAGATCAGAGTCATAAAACCATAAACTCCGGTCCCTCCTATATTGCTTTTACTAGATAACGCCATGATGACAAAGGAAGTCAATATAAGAAGTGACATGTGACTTAACAGAGAAAAGTTTGAGTTTGACCCCTAAAATAGAAGGCCTCTGACCTTTCATAAGGTCACTCTGGGTGTGTGGAGTGTGAAGAGGGTCAGACTAAACACACAGAGACCATGTGATTCTGAATTAACTAGAGTTTGTGTTTGCCTGGACACATTTCATACAGAGTAGCTAAAAAAAACTAGAAAAGGAAGGTTTTTCAAGACTATGAATGATGGTTTCACAAAGCCTTGTCTGAAGCTTTAGGAAGTCTTGAAGGTATTATATGCTTTTTAGGCCAACAGATCAGCTAGTATTTTTTATTTATATATCAGTGTTATTTTAGAATTATTTATGTACTTTTATAGTATTTATTAATATTTTGAATTAGCTTATGGTTTTATATTTTCAGTTCTTATTTTGGTAATTTGGTTAAGCGCTTTTTTTTTTGTCATTTTTATTAGTTCAGCTTTAATTTACTTTTATTTCAGCTTTGGTTTTAGTCATTTTAATACTTCAACCTAAACTAATTTCAGTTAGTTGCCAAGGCAGTATATTTCTAATTTTAGAACCTTTTTTAGGTTCCAAGTTTTTAGGTTTAAAAACTTTTTCTTATGTTTAAGAACCTTAGAACCTTTTTGTAGGTTCTAAATTTTAAGGTTAAAGAACTTGTTCAGTTTAAGAACCTTACAACCTTTTTTGGTTCTAAGTTTTTAGGTTAAAGAACTTTTTTTTAGGTTCTAAATTTTTAGGTTAAAGAACTTTCCATTACGTTCAAGAACATTAGAACCTTTTTTTAGGTTCCAACTTTTTATAAGAACCTTTGAAACATTTTTTAGGTTAAAGAACTTTTTGTTAGGTTTAAGAACCTTAGAACCTTTTAGTAGGTTCTAAGTTTTTAGATTAAAGAACTTTTTTTTAGGTTTAAGTACCTTAGAACCTTTTTAGGTTCCAAGTTTTTAGGTTTAAAAACTTTTTCTTATGTTTAAGAACCTTAGAACCTTTTTGTAGGTTCTAAATTTTAAGGTTAAAGAACTTGTTCAGTTTAAGAACCTTACAACCTTTTTTGGTTCTTTTTAGGTTAAAGAACTTTTTTAGGTTCTAAATTTTTAGGTTAAAGAACTTTTTTTTAGGTTCTAAATTTTTAGGTTAAAGAACTTTTTAGGTTCTAAATTTTTAAGGTTAAAGAACTTGTTTTAGGTTCTAAATTTTTAGGTTAAATAACTTTTTTTAGGTTCTAAATTTTTAGGTTAAAGAACTTTCCATTAAGTTCAAGAACATTAGAACCTTTTTTTTAGGTTCCAACTTTTTATGAACCTTTGAAACATTTTTTTAGGTTAAAGAACTTTTTGTTAGGTTTAAGAACCTTAGAACCTTTTTGTAGGTTCTAAGTTTTAGATTAAAGAACTTTTTTAGGTTCTATGTTTTAGGTTAAAGAACTTTTAGTTAGGTTTAAGAACCTTAGAACCTTTTTAGGTTAAGTTTTTAGGTTTAAAAACTTTTTCTTATGTTTAAGAACCTTAGAACCTTTTGTAGGTTCTAAATTTAAGGTTAAAGAACTTGTTCAGTTAAGAACCTTACAACCTTTTTTGGTTCTAAGTTTTTGGTTAAAGAACTTTTTAGGTTCTAAATTTTTAGGTTAAAGAACTTTTTTAGGTTCTAATTTTTAGGTTAAAGAACTTTTTAGGTTCTAAATTTTTAAGGTTAAAGAACTTGTTTTAGGTTCTAAATTTTTAGGTTAAATAACTTTTTTTAGGTTCTAAATTTTTAGGTTAAAGAACTTTCCATTAAGTTCAAGAACATTAGAACCTTTTTTTTAGGTTCCAACTTTTTATGAACCTTTGAAACATTTTTTTAGGTTAAAGAACTTTTTGTTAGGTTTAAGAACCTTAGAACCTTTTTGTAGGTTCTAAGTTTTTAGATTAAAGAACTTTTTTTAGGTTTGTTTTAGTTAAAGAACTTTTAGTTAGGTTTAAGAGAACCTTTTAGGTTAAGTTTTAGAAAGTACTTTTTAGGTTCTAAGTTTTTATGTTAAAGAACTTTTTGTTGGGTTTACAAACCAAATTTTTGTTTTTAAGGTTAAAGAACCTTAGAACCTTTTTTTAGTTTTTAGGTTAAAAAAAACTTTTTAGGTTCAAAGTTTTTGGGTTTAAGACCTTAGAAACATTTTTAGGTTAAATAACTTTTTGTTAGGTTTAAGAACCAAATTTTGTTAGGTTTAAAAACCTTAGAACCTTTTTAGGTTCCAAGTTTTTAGAGTAAAGAACTTTTTGTTGGGTTTAAGAATCTTAGAACCTTTTTTAGGTTAAAGAAAATTTTGTTAGGTATAAGAACCTTAGAACCTTTTGTAGGTTCTCAGATTTTAGGTTAAATAACTTTTTGTTAGGTTTAAGGAGGTTTTTTTTAAGTTTAAGTATTTCATGATCTAATATCTATTTTTTTTTATTTCTGCTTAAATGTAATTACTGAAATTTATATTTTTTTTATATATTATATATATATATATATATATATATATATATAATTAATTCTTTAAGTTAATTCCACTTCCTGTAATTCAAATTCCATTTGAACATCCTGTGTGTCCAGTTCTTAAATTCTGAATTTTGTCCAAGAGCACAAATTTGAAGCACATCTGCAGAAAACTGTACAGCATTTGCAATATTCTAGAGGAAAGGTGTGTGTGAGTGTTTTATGAGTTTTTATGACTAGCATAACCTAGTTTTGTCACAGGATTGAGCCACAGCAAACCCGTCATGATACTGTATCACTGAAACCAGCATGCAGTATGATGTAAAGCGAGTGAAGGCCACATGCGCCGTGTGCCTGTCTCACCTGGAAGGCCCAGAATGGTCTTGTATCTCTGGCAGTGAACAGCTCCGAGCGAGTTAGACGCACACGACATCCACAGTCCTTCAAAATGCGAGCTGGCGGTCACCACGGCATCTCCGTGACTGCCTTTCTTCCACACCGCTGAGTTCGTACAGCTGGACTCCAAACACCAGCTGATGATGCCCAGAAACAATCCCATGAGCTGAAAGACCGTCGCTGCCATCCTGAAAGAGAGGAAGACGATATTTATCAGGCACAAACAAACTCAGTTTGGATGGAGAGACAAACACTTAAGGTTCTTCAATGGTTCTTGGGTTCAGTGAAGAACTTTGTCAAAAACATTTTTGGATTTGCTCTATGCTTCCTCAGAGCAGTATATTGGTTTCTGCGTTCGTTGAAGAACTAGAAAAGAAGATTCTTCAGTGGCATCAGGCTGGAAAACATATTTGCAAACCTCTTTTTAAGACAAGACGCCACAGATGAATAGGATAAAAAAAAAGTTTAACTGTCACCATACTTCCCCAGTTGTTTAATCACAGTATATTAAAGGCAACACATTTTGTATTACAACATTTCTGAAATGCTTTGATTAGATAATCCATCATTTGCATATCTAGTTAAAAATGCACTTATTTACATACATTTTCAGAACAGAATATGAATATCGGACAACAATATTCTTGTTTCATTTTGTTGATATATTAGAGTCAAATGTTTTTACAGAGGGAATTTTGGAAATCTGTTCTTATTCTGATTTTTCTTTATCAGAAAATACTGTCAGCAAACATTTCAACTTGTTTTTAGTAATAAAAGTTAGATAAAATCAGGAAAATTATATATGAACAAACCCTCAGTGAATATAGATAGGAATAGAACTGTAAAGTTTGGTGTCTTGTCTTAATATAAAGAAATTTGAAGGAAATGTTCCATTGTTCAAAATGAAAACATTCATACCGTTTAACATCTCAGTAATGTGTTTTAGAGTTTCATGACCCTTTGCATAAAGAATCATTCCGTATTCCAGAACAAAGAACAATTTCAGCATGAAGGTTCTTCAGGTGTGATTCTAAATGGAACTCTCAATATTAATAAAGAACGTTTAATCATTTCTAGTGTGAGCAAATCAGATGTGCGCCATTCTTTGACTGGTCAAACGCTGGACTTTAAACTCTTGTGAAAAAAAAAATTTATCTAATAACAGCCACAAAAAGTAACTTAAAAATCATCTAAGACAAAAAGTGAAGTTAACGAACTAATTCAGTTTGACTTAACTACAAAATATCTGACAAATACTAAATCTGAATTGCTCACACTAGAAATGATTAAACGTTCTTTATTATATTGATAGTTCCATTTAGAATCACACCTGAAGAACCTTCATGCTGAAATTGTTTTGTTTTGTTCTGGAATACGAAATCAGTTTAAACCTCAAAAATCCGAATGAAGAAAAAATGAAGATTTTTACGCACCTGTTTGGCTCCTGGTGGACTATGTGACCTAATAATCGAGAATAATTAGCTTAAGTTGGGTCTTGTGAACAGTTTTCGGTCTATATGTAAGAGAGCAGATGGGGCCGAGAGTCACTGTGTTAATATTGGTTTTAGGTCAATAACCCTGAAAAATCAAACCCTCCCCAAAAAAGAAAACGGGGAAAATGAGACAGACAGATGACGTTGTTTTGAGATGATCTCTTGATTCAGGGTCATCCGTCTGTTTCACACACTTCACAATACACAAATTACGCCACCATCATCATCAGTGAGGGTTTATTCCACTCAAGTGCTCAAGGACTCAATTAGAAAATACAGTTCAAAAGTTTGGGGTTGGTAAGGTTTTTAAATGCTTTTAAGTCTCTTATGCTCACTATTTATATGATCAAAAATACATTAAACACAATTAAATGTTATTAGAATTTAAAATAACTGTATTCTATGTGAATACGTTAAATATAATTTATTCCTGTGATCAAAGCTGAATTTTCAGCATCATTACTCCAGTCTTCAGTGTCACATGATCCTTCAGAAATCATATTAATATGCTGATTTGATACACATTTCTGATTATTATCAATGTTGAAAATTCATATTTTTGGGGAAAATGTTGTAGATTTTATTTTTCAGGATTCTTTGATGAATAGAACGTTCAAAAGAACAACATTTATTTGAAATAGAATCTTTTGTAACATTATAAATGTCACTTTTGATCAATTTAATGTGTCCTTGCTGAATATAAGTATTAAATTATAAAAAAAAAATCTTACTGGCCCCAAACTTTTGAACAGTAGTGTATATTATTTCATTGAATGGAAAAAAAAAAAAAACAAACCCTAACCTTAATTTTTGCTAAATATTTGTCATTATATGTCTTCTGATCGTGGGTAAAAATTTACCTCAAAGTAACATTAACTCACCCGAACAGTGTAATTAACTAAATAAAACCCTGAAGACAACAAAAACAGTGACGTGTGATTGAGGAATGTGAAAGAACAGAACGACATGACGGAAGTTAACGTGAGATAACTGGGAAACAGGAAGAGACGAGCGATACAGTGACTTCATAAAAACATGAGGAAGTGGAAAACAGACTCATTGTTCATGAGCGATTATGATACTATGACTGTTATTGAACTTTGACCGATCCGAGAAAACAACACAGAAACCGTTTCTACTGTGTGTGTGTTTGATGAGATGTATGTCACGGATGTGTGTGTTGTGTGTGTTATAGAGAAACCTGGTTAATCATTCACATTTAACAGGGGCCAAAGTCTCATCTGAAACACAGAAAAATAAACAAAACTTAAGTGGAACATATTATACACGCTTAAAAACAAATAAAACCAACACTCGCACCTGGTGATTTCTGATAACCAGAATTTTAAATAATAATTTTATTTTTTAAATGACAATTACAGACTATTTTAAACATTTAAATTTCTGTACATGGTGTTGAGTGGGCCGTTTCATTGTCATTGAGAAATATAATGACCTTAGAAATGAGCTGTGTGCGGAGGCTCCGCCCCTCCAGATAATTTGCATTTGTAGAAAAGTGGGTGGAGCTACCTGGATTCAAATTTAAACTTGGGGGCGGAGCATAATGACATCACAGCAATACTAACTTCACTCAGTATGACAACTGAAAACAGACCTTGCTCTAACAAACTCTCTCTCACACACAGAATAAACAGAGTGTCAGCATGTGTGTCCATTTCTCAAAACTGTTTTCCTCTTCAGGTCACCTGCTCGGCGTCTACCCATAATGCAATGCTCTAAATCGAGCCGTTGCCGCCAGCTCCCGGTCCTCTTGTTCTGAAGTCGTGCCACAACTTCACCAGCGGCTCTCTGTTCTTCCAAATAAGCTCGTGACCGTAAAGAATGTACCAGCTAGAGAAAGAAAGAGAGACACATTGACATGTCAAGCACAGAGAAAGAATAAACATGCTTGTCTTTGCACATTTACAAATGGTATTAAGAGCCATCAAGTGGTCAGCTGAAACACTTCACTGTTCACACCTGATAAAATGTATCTCAAATGCACCTCGTGAGCACATTTCGAGAGAAGGGTCTTATTAACAGTACATACAAGCAGTCTGACAATATTATTTTAGGATTATTTATATGCTATTATAATATTAATATTTTGAATTAGCTTTTAGTTTTATATTTTTAGTTTTTATTTTAATTTAGGTAAAGTTTTAGTAATTTTGTGATGTGCTTTTGTCATATTTTTTTTTTTTTTATATTTCTATTTAGTTTTAACTTTTTTTTATTTAAGTTTAATTTTAGGAGTGACTGAATTTGAATAAGCAAGATCAGAATCCATATGTTAAAAAAAAATGGCATAAACTAGTTTTGAATCCAGATTAAATAACTACATAAATCAGTTTAAAATCCAAAGGTAAAATGTGAAACCGTTTTCATCTAATATTTATATTTTATTTGATCTTTATTTCAATTAATGAAAACATTTTTTTAATTAATAAATAAAACCAGATCAGAATCCAGATTAAATAACCACATAAACCAGATTAGAATCCAGATTAAATAACCACATAAACCAGATAAGAATCCATATTAAAAATGGCATAAACCAGCTTTGAATCCAGATTACATAAATCAGTTTAAAATCCAAAGGTAAAATGTGAAACCGTTTTCATCTAATATTTATATTTTATTTGATCTTTATTTCAATTAATGAAAACGTATTTTTTTCAATTAATAAATAATCCAGATCAGAATCCAGATTAAATAACTGTATAAACCAGATCAGAATCCAGATAAAATTACCACATAAACCAGATCAGAATCCAGATTAAAAAACTGCATAAACCAGATCAGAATCTAGATTAAATAACCACATAAACCAGTTTTGAATCCTGATTAAATAACTGAGTAAACCAGATCAGAATCCATATTAAAAATAAATAAAACATAAATTACAATGTGAGACCATTTTTCATCTAATATTTCTATTTTATTTTAGCTTTATTTTAAATAATGAAAATAATTTTAATTGATTTAGTTAATCACAAAACTGTATTTTGCTTCAACACTATAAATGGCAGAAATAGGAGCAATATTCCTTTCAAAATCAGCTAGACATTGATGTGTTACTCACATGCCGAATAAAGCTCCGCCTAAATGAGCTGCGTGATCGAAAAAACGCCATCCCAGAATCAAGCCTGCTGCATCCAAGGCGACGATGGCCTTAAGTGCCTGTTGCAGTAGAAGATCATGAGAATGCGCCCATCATTACTGAGAAATAAAACTCTTGCTCTTACACACACAGACTCACATTTCCGGCAGTGAAGGTGTACATTGGGAGGAAGATGATGGCCAGTTTGGCTTCAGGCATTTTGGTGCAAACAGCCGCTAGGACGGTCATGATGGCCCCTGACTGACACAACACAACACAACAATTTGTTCATGACATTCATATGCTGATGAATACCTGAAATGTTTAATCTGAAAACACACTCACCGCCCCCAGTGATGGACCAAACCGACCCATCGCTGTTTTACTCACGTAACTGACAAACGTAGAAATCACACCTGAGGACATGGAAACAAAAAGGTTAAAGTTCAATAACACAGAAGAATTTATAGAGAGTGGGATAGTTTTTCACTGAAAACTCTCACACACACCTGCGGACAGGTAGAGCGCCACAAACTGCTCTTTGCCCATCATGTTGATGATGCTTGAAGAGAAACTCCACAGCACGTACATGTTGGCCGCCATGTGAAAGAGAGAATAGTGACTGAATGTAGACAGCAGCATGGGCCAACACAGCGCCTCTGAAACCAGATTAAATCCACATTAAATAACACTGCAAATCAGATTAAATTACTGCATAAACCAGATCGGAATCCAGACTAAATAATTGCATAAACCAGATGAGAAATCAAATTAAGTAACTGTATAAACAAAATCAGAATCCAGATTAAATAACCGCATATACCAGATTAGAAACCAAATTAAATAACTGCATATACCAGATTAGAATCAGGATTAAATAACTGCATAAACCTGATTAGAATCCAGATCAAATAACCGGATATACCAGATTGATTAGAATTCAGATTAAATAACTTCATAAACCAGATTAGAAACCAGATTAAATAACTTCATAAACCAGATTAGAAACCAGATTAAATAACTTCATAAACCAGATTAGTATCCAGATTAAATAACCGCATAAACCAGATCAGAAATCCAGACTAAAAGACTGCATAAACCAAATCAGATTCCTGACTAAATAACGCATAAACCAGATCTGAATGCAGATTAAATAATGCACCAGATTAATCCAGACTAAATAACTGCATAAACCAGATCAGAATCCAGACTAAATAACTGCATAAACCAGATCAGAATCCAGATTAAATAACCGCATATACCATATTAGAATCAGGATTAAATAACTGCATAAACCAGATTAGAATCCAGACTAAATAACTACATAAACAGGATCAGAAATCAAATTAAATTGCATAAACCAGATCATAAACTAGATTAAATAACTGCATAAACCAGATTAGAATCTAGATTAAAAAATAACTAGTAATATTGTGCACATTTACTGTACCAGAGATATAATATAATGCAAATTATTAAATTATACTCGTTTTTTAATTATCATTTTGAGAATCCTATAAAATGCAGGACAAAACATTTTCGGTACCGAAGACACCTGAAGCCATGCCAGATTGTACAGTAAAGTGTAAATCAGCCCATAATCCACTTTTCAATCCTACATCATTCCTCATATTAATGCAGTGCAAACAGGAGTGACCCTGAAAGAGATTCGTTGTTGAAATCTACATATTATGAGAGCTAAACAGATGACTTCACTCACTGGATGCGGGGTTGGATGTGAAGTACTTGAGCATGGTGCGCTGCAGAGATGGAACTCTCCAACAACAAAACACCAACGCATTAGCTGCAATGATGCCTGAGAGAGAGAGGCACAGAGAAATAGATGACAGCGTCTGTTTATTTAATTAAATAATTACACTTTATTAAAAACATTGTCTCCACTATCTAAACCGCTCATCTGTGTAAATTGTATGGTTTGTGTCTGACCTGTGACTGTTCTCTGTCCTTCACTTAAACTGTTCCACCACTGATTCACCTGCAGAACAACACGATCATTAAACACACACCGCAGAAAACATATTAAGCTTCAATTAAACACACACACACACACACACACACCTGTTTGCGTAAATCTCCTTGTTTCTGAGGCCGTATCTTCTCCAGCCAGTCCGCTTTGACATCGTCAAAATAACTCTGTACACGAGATTTTAAACTTTCGTACTGCCATATCGCTGCACCGCCGAACGAACAACCTGTAAACTGAGCTGGAGTTATTACGATATTCTCTTATGAATACAGCAAAAAAATACAACGAAGTAAAAGATTATAAGTCACACACATATTGGACCATATTCATGAAATACAAGCAAAATGAATTTGTGTAAAAGCCTTCATGCATCAATTGTTCCACTGAACTGAATAATTAAAGTATAATAACATAAATATGGATGTTTTTTCAATGATTTACACAAGTTTGTTTCTGTAAGTTTCATTATTGAGCTCCATCCTTTGTACCTACCCCTATAGTGAAGACAAATGGTTTGACCAGTCTGCCAAATGACCTGGTGGGCGGGTGTGGGGTGGGCCGGTCTGGGGACGGAGCCACATCCTTTTTCTGTAGGATTTCATTTGCCTCTATTTCCTCTGCCACACCCTTCTTTGGCTCCACCTTCTTTGCCACCTTGCGGAAGCCACACTTCTGCTGCGTCTGGAGGGTGAATCTATTTGGAGCACAATTATGATAAAATATAGCATTAAAATCCATTTATAGTGATTTGCCAATGGTGGAATGTGGGAAACATACAAACAATTACCCAAAACTGTTCTTTTCTAAAGACCTGTTTGATAAAATAGCCTATAAAATATTATATACATATACATGCTCAGATGTAAACAAACCCAAGGTGCATGAGAAGCACATGGCTGAACGAGAAGGAGACATGCTGAATGAAAGCAGAGGGCGCTGATTGAACAGCAGAAATGCAGCGGTTACCCCGGAAACCTCATAAACAAGCAGCTGCGCTACTACAGTATTTAAAATGCTTCAAACAGCCATTCAGTTTTTGTAATCTCAATGTTGTTCATCACAGCACCAAATACTTCATACTTAAAGACTCAATAGGCTATTTATTTTCAAACTTAAACATTTTTATATTTTAATCTGGACTACAACATGCCCTAATGATTAGAAATGTTCTGATTATTTGTTATTGTTCAGTAAAACTTTGAGACATACGGCTTCATTAGTTAACATGAAAAATACTTTGTACAGTAATGTATTTCTTAACATTAACAAAAAAGATACCTTCTGTAACAAATGTAGCTATTGCTCAATCTTAGTTAGTGCATTAAATAATGAGACCTTATTGTAAAGTGTTTCCTGTTGTTCTTTATAGCCTAATTCTTTGCCTTTAATGTTACTTTATATATTTTTGTGTATTGTATATTGTATTTAAACATTCAGAGTTATTTTTTGTTATTACAAGAGTTTCTTAAACCTGTTTACTATGACAACACTTTTTTGCAACGTATTTCAATATCGTGATAATACCGTATACCGCTATAAAAGCTTCAGCAATTAATCGAACATGAAAATTTGATACGTCACATGCCTAATTTTATATATATATATATATATATATATAATAAACATATAATAAATATAATATATATAACTTTATATTTTAATTAGCGATTATTTTTAATTATTGTTATTTCATGTTGTCATTAAATGAATCAAAACGCATTGTTTACATCTAAAAATGCCATGCCAGAGCTGAACCAAAGTTCATCATTATTCATTGTTTAGTATTAAATTCATTCCGTTCAAATATTTTAATACTTTAAGCTGCATGAACTGATTTAAACCACTAAAGCTCGTGCCAGAGGATAAAGCAGAGGATCTGAGGCACTCAGTAAATAAACACACAGTCAAATATATGTTTGTTACCTGTTTGTCAGGTAGTGCGTGTTGATGATGTCCCCTGTAACCCATCTAACCACTGAACCCCTCACCGCCATCATTCCTGCTGCCTCCCTCCGCATCCGCTGCTTCCGCTTCCGGCTCAGACCGCGCCCACAGCGGCCTCTGCTGGAGGAGGGCGGTCACTGAAACTCACGCTGTGCGTAGATAGAAAATGTTGTAAGCTATTTCAAAATAAAATTGTCCTAATCTATTTGTTCATTTGAATTAATTTGCTATTTAGGCATATTGGGAATAAATTTGGTTTTTATTCATTTATTATTTTTGCCAGAGTTTATCGATGAATTGCTTTATTTGCATGCTTGCACATTTGTTATTTTACTCATTTATGGCAGTGTTTGTTTATTTATTCATTTATTACTTTGGCAAAGGTTTGCACATTTGTTTTTATTTTATATTATGATTTTTTTTTCATTTGCAGGAGTGAAGATTTGTTTATTTTACTCATTTATGTGTTTATTTATTAATTTAATCTATTATTTTGGCAGAGTTTGCTCTTTTTTCATTTTTTTTACTTCGCAGATTTGTTAGTTATTCATTTTTGGCAGCGTTTTTATTTATTCATAATATTTTTTTATTGTTTTATTCATTTTATTGGCAGAATTGCGAGTTCATTTTTACTTATTTATTATATTTGGCAAGATTTGCATTTTATTTGAAAATCATTTATTATTTAGGCATATTGGGAATAGATTTGATTTTTCATTAATTTATTATTTTTGCCAGAGTTTATCAATTAATTGCTTTATTTGCATGCTTGCACATTTGCTTATTTTACTCATTTGTGGCAGTGTTTGTTTATTTATTCATAATATTTATTTATTTATTTAAAAAATTATTGGCAGATTTGCGAGTTCATTTTTACTCATTTATTATATTTGGCATTTTATTTGAAATTCATTTATTATTTGGTTTTCGCACTTGCTTTTATTATATTTGTACTTATTTGCTGAGGCAATGTTTGTCCAATAAAGACACAAATCAGTGTTCGGTTGCATCTGCGCTCCTCCGCCCGTTCGTCCGGTGCGCGCATCACTCACGCCCTCCAGCGCCAAGTACAGCGCGTGCGCTCCGGTGCTTCGATTCCGCCGTCTCCTCGCGAACATGGCGGCGCCTGCGCTCCAGCCGGGCTGGTTCAGCTGGCAACAGCCCCACAGCCACCCGAACAGCACCAAACACGTCCCGCAGCCCCCGGAGCTGGACTTCAGGTCCGGTACCAGGATAGAGGAGCTCAACCGCCTGATCACCGAATTCAGCAAGCACGAGCAGCGGGAGTATGACGATCAGCGAGCGCTCGAGATCCACACGGCCAAGGACTTCATCTTCTCCATGCTCGGTGAGAAAGAGCTCTGCTTCGTGCATGCACTGATACAATATATCGAGCCGAGAATTTCATGCATCTGAAAGGGGAAGTGCGATTGTGCTTCTCCACTGCATCTGTTTCTCTTTGTCACCGTGTTGAGCAGTGGATGGGTGTGTATGTTTGCAGATTCAACACCCTCATGTTTGCACTGTTATTATTCATATGCTTCATGTACATGACCTGTCAAAATCGGGTCATCTGCGTGCTGTTAAAGGCTTTAAACCAGTGTGACTCATCTGTGGAATATAAAGGGAGATGTTTAGACCTTTTTTAGACCTTCTCTTTTTCCTTTCATTGAAAGTGGAAGTCAGTAGTGGCCGAAAATCTTCAGAAAGAACAAAAATGCACATTTGAAGCCATAAGATTGAGTGTGTGATGAACAGACTAAAATTTAAGTTGTTATTCACTGAATATCTTCACTTTAAATGAGTAAATAATGGCAGAATTTTTATTTTGGCTAAACTATAGCTTTATGCTTGATTATCGGAAGGAAAAACAATGCAAGACATGGTGAGGAAAAGCAAATATGAGAACCAAAACAAATGCAAATTCTGCCAAATATAATAAATAAATAAATAAAACTGCAAATAAAAACAAACATGCAAACCCTGCTAAAATGATGCATGCAAATTCTTCAGATTTTAAATGCTTATGTATTAAAATTAAAATGCAGTTTTTAATCAGACCAGCAGGGATAAGTAGCACCAAGTTAGTAAAAGGGCATAAAAGCTGCATTTATTTAAGAGTGTAATTCTCAGAGGCAGCGAACAGAAGCGATGCAGTTTGAGCAGAAGAGCCGTCCAGACGCATGAGTTCAGGAGCCCCAGAGCGATGCAGTGAGGCAGAGCTGAACTTCTGCTGTCTGTGCACTGACTCACTGTTTACTCAGCCATGCGCTCACATACATAATCTGTAGACGTACTGCGCTGGAGTAAAATCTGTGGAAAGGATGAAATCAAGTCTGACAGTGTGCACATTTTTTGAAAGGGGTCATGACATGAGAAATCATATTTTCCTTGATTTATGACATATAAGAGGTCCTCCTCATTGTAAACAAAGCATTTATTTAATAAAGCTCCAAAAACAACTCATTTTGATATTGCGGGATCTGTGACATCACTCAGGCAAATACATTTGCATTTGCCTGCATCCAGAGCAAGATTTTGACGAATATACATCATTGCACCTCAAGCCCCGCCCACTGGCATTCAGTCGCTTAAGATGTGCGTTCGGTTTCGAAGTCATTATAATTATGATACAGTATACAGATGTACACGCTGTCTACGCTGATACCAGATGTGCGTTCAGTTTCTGAAATTATAATGACGCTGTCGCTGATACAGTGATGTGCAGTTTCTGAAGTCATTTAATCACTGACGCTGTCTACGCTGATACAGTATACAGATGTGCGTTCAGTTTCTGAATTATAATCACTGACGCTGTCTACGCTGATACAGTATACAGTTCAAGTCATTATAATGTCTATGATACGTATACGATGTGCGTTCAGTTTGAAGTCATTATAGACGCTGTTGATACAGTATACAGATGAGTTCTGAAGTCATTATAATCTGTCTACACTGATACAGTTACAGATGTGCGTTCAGTTTCTGAAGTCATTATAATTGACGCTGTCTACGAACAGTATACAGATGTGTTCAGTTTCTGAAGTCATCTGACGTGTCTACGATACAGTATACAGATGTGCGTCGTTTTGAAGTCATTATAATCCTGACGCTGTCTACCTGATACAGTATACAGATGTGCGTTCAGTTTCTGAAGTCATTATAATCACTGACGCTGTCTACACTGATACAGTTACAGATGTCGTTCAGTTTCTGAAGTCATTATAATCACTGACGCTGTCTACCGATACAGTATACAGATGTGCGTTCGGTTTCTGAAGTCATTATAATGATGACGCTGTTACACTGATACAGTATACAGATGTGCGTCAGTTTCTGAAGTCTTATAATCACTGACCTACGCTGATACAGTATACAGATGTGCGTTCAGTTTTGAAGTCATTATAATGACTGACGCTGTCTACATGATACAGTATACAGATTCAGTTTCTGAAGTCATTATAATCACTGACGCTGTCTACGCTGATACAGTATACAGATGTGCGTTCAGTTTCTGAAGTCATTATAATCATGACGCTGTCTACGCTGATACAGTATACAGATGTGCGTTCAGTCATTATAATCACTGAACGATACAGTGATACACACTGATGTTGAACCTGAAGTCATGATAATCACTGACGCTGTTACGCTGATACAGTAGATAGTCACACGCTGATACAGTATACAGATGTGTGTTCAGTTTCTGACGTCTTACAGTATACAGATGTAGTTGATCATTATAATGACTGACGCTGTCGATATACAGATGTGTTCAGTTTCTGAAGTCATTATAATCACTGACGCTGGTGATACAGTATACAGATGTGCGTTCAGTTTCTGAAGTCGACTGACGCTGTCTACGCTCCAGATGACGTATTTAAATGAAATTGATGAAAGTGACGCTGTCTACTGATACAGTTACAGATGTGCGTTTCTGCGTTTCTCCACACGCTTAGTCTGTCGACAACAGGACAAATGGAAGAGTGAAAGAACCTTTGCTTTGATGTGTCCAGTTTAAACAGCTGGTTTGAGTCTCTGTACAGACTTCAGAAGGATCCCAGCATCGGAAACAAGTGGATGGTTTATTTTAATGGCGTCATAGACCACGTTGGTGGATTATGTTTGTTCGGAGCATTTTATTTGTCAGCATTGCAAAAGTTCGCAAAGAAACATTTGTTGAAAGATGAAGCAGTTCGACTGTGTTGGATCTGACAGCAGCTGCATCACAAACGCAAGTAAATGATTTCATAATGATTTGTCTGTAAATGACTGTTTATATGGATTAATTTTTTTTTCAATAGCGAGTGGGCGTTTATACTGTTCCATATGCAATGACGTTAGCCAATCATAGCAGTGGCCCTTTACTGACAAGCCTTAACTCATAATTTCACACAGAAGGTTGAAAAGTTTTTCCTCATATGTTTTTTTTTTTTTTAAATTGTAAGTGAAACACATGAACATATTAAAATAATTTAAAAAAAAAAAACATGTCATGATCCCTTTAAATCACATATGCATGTAGAGCTGAGTTTACTGCACTCGTATTAGTAGTCGAAGCCGTGATCATATTAGATAAATGTTGGAATCGTGGGCCTGAATGTGTATTGCTGACTGTTAAACTTGCTGTGGCCTCACAGGAGGAGTGTGACAGATGTGCAGGGCTCAAACACACTCAAGCAGAGTCACTAACTTGTTTTTGTTTCCCTGAGATTCTCTAGAGTTACTTCTGCTGCTGACAGCAGATTTTAATACCCCCGAGTCACTCACTGGTTCATGAGGTTGAGCTCAGGTGTGACGTCATCAGACACTGGGGATTATTTTCTTTAGGAGTCTGTTTCTAGCGTCTGGTCTGGAATGTTCCTTCTGTTTGTGTAGAAATAGGTTTTATGGACACTATTGCGTTTGCTCTGTTGTTCTTGAGATTAAAGATTAACCTTTTTTTATTATGCTTTATTATGAAATTTTGTTCCATTCAGCAACACCCTTCATTCCCTCTAATGCTGCGCTCACGTCTTGTCAGAATTACTGTAATTGCAAATAACAACTGTTTACAGCAAAGAAACTATTAGTTTCCAACACTTGTAATGCCAAAGTGCATCCATGTGCAAAACCTTTATCACTACACTAAAGGTGATATTTGTAATCTTTTTTGCATTCATTTAAATTTAACTAATTGAGTTAAATAGACTTATTTTGTTATATTTATGTTAGTGGTGCAAAAGTTACACTGATTGAATCCTCCAAAATATTTAAGAACTAAGAATGCACCCAGGTAACATCAGTTATATCTAAAGTCACTGCCATTTTTTCCATGTTTTCATATGACATCACCAGGGTTTGACATGAACTTTATTGCTCACCAGTCACTGTGGCGAGTGGTTTTCCAAAGTTACTATCCACTCAGCATTTTCACACAAATTTGACATTGATACCATGGGAGAAAAACTGAGATATAGATATTGTTAATATTATCTCATAATTTGGCAGCAGGTATATTAGGCTGCTGTCACTTTAAGACCTGATGCACAGATCCATTATACTGTTGCACATGCATTTTATGTTCACTTAAAACATACTGACTGTGTTTACGTGAATACTCGCCAAGAACAGCGTTTTGACATTATTTTGTGTGTATTTGACTAAGCGCAATAAGCAGCGAAAAACAACTCAATTTAGTATTGAGAGACGGCTTTATATGAGCGTACTTTTGGTGTGAGCACAGAATCTAAGGGAATGAGTAAAATTATGTGCAAAACATGCAGTCCCAAGCTGAAATACAAGCCTTGTAACACCAACAATTTAGTTTATTATTACAGATGGCTTTCTAAAAGACTACAATTGAAAAAGTTTATATATAAATTCAACCCCGCCAAAGTGTTTAGTAGGAGTGACTGCGTTACATGCCACTGCGGGTGTTAATGTCAAGCCCTGGATATCACAAAAATGTGGGACGAAGTAAGGGTTTCCATCAAATTCCCAACAGAAACAATTTCAGACATCGTTTTCACAAACACACGTTTGCCTGTGCAATTTGACAATCAGAAAGCAGATGACTTAAACGCCCTGTCCCATATGGCACTTGTGGTCTTGTGGACTTACAATGGCCGCCATGTTTGCATGTCCATTAAGTCTACAAGACCATAGAGTGTCCCATTTGTCATTTAATGTGCACTTGCTAGCGCTCTCTTTGCGGCTGATATGCTCCCTCAATGCTCACTTTTGCCAAGCCCGCAGCAGACTTCTACCCGACAGTCAAAGTGGCATTACGTCACGAAAGTGTGGACTCGGATGAAGATTGCAAGGGCTTAAGGTTCCAATTGGACAGGGCCAAAGACAGCATTTGTCCCTCTCTAATGATGTCATTTCTGTTTTCAGGCATGGTGCAGAAGTTGGACCAGAAGCTTCCGGTTGCCAATGAGTACCTGCTGTTGTCCGGCGGGGTGAGGGAGGGTGTGGTCGACATGGATCTGGACGAGTTGACGGTGTATGCGAGGGGAGCGGATTACGACATGGACTTCACGCTGCTGGTTCCTGCGCTCAAACTCCACGACCGAAACCAGCCGGTCACGTTGGACATGCGTCACTCGGCGCTCTGCCACTCCTGGCTCAGCCTGCGACTGTTTGACGAGGGAACCATCAACAAGTGGAAGGACTGTTGCACTGTGGTCGACCATGTTAACGGTGCAACCAACTACTTTTTCTCGCCCACGCTGGTGGCCGATTGGTTCTACGAATCCATTAGTATGGTTTTGGCGGAGATTCAGAAGAAGCCGCAGCGTGGTGTTCCAAGGGTCGAGAAGGTTGAGCGCAATGCGACAGTTATCTCCATCATCTTGGGCGTCGGAGGCAGCCGGATGTTGTACGATGTGGTCCCAGTGGTGTCGTTCAAGGGTTGGCCCGCGGTGGCCCAAAGCTGGCTGATGGAAAACCATTTTTGGGATGGGAAAATCACAGAGGAGGAAGTGATCAGTGGGTTTTATTTGCTGCCTGCATGCTCTTCTACAGGCCAGAAGGAAAACGAATGGCGTTTGTCGTTTGCGCGCAGCGAGGTGCAGCTGAAGAAGTGCATCTCTGCGAGTCTGATGCAAGCGTACCAGGCTTGTAAAGCTCTGATTATTAAGCTGCTGTCTCGACCCAAAGCTATCAGCCCGTACCACCTGCGTTCGCTTATGCTTTGGGCCTGCGACCGCCTACCGCATACGTACTTGGCGCAGGAAGATTATGCCGCGCACTTCCTGCTTGGTTTGATCGACGACTTGCAGCATTGCTTGGTGAATAAGACCTGCCCTAATTACTTCATCCCACAATGCAACATGCTAGAGCACCTCAGCGACGACACGGCCATGCTGCATGCACGCAAGTTGTCGTCCGTACGCTCCGACCCAGCGGAGCACTTGCGGAGCGCAATCGAGCACGCAAAAGCCGCCTCGCGGCTCACACTTGAGCTTCAGTGGCGCGGTGGAAGCTCAAACCTGCCGTCGCCGCTGTCGGACCCAGGAGGTGATCAGCAACCGGACGACCGGCTTGCGAAGAAACTCCAGCAGCTTGTCACAGAGAATCCTGGGAAGTCCATCTCCGTTTTCATCAACCCAGACGACGTCACACGACCTCACTTTCGCATTGATGATAAATTCTTCTGAAGCCACATCCACTGATCTAATTGGAACACTGTCAGCAGACAACCTTCGCATTGGTGACATTCTTCTGAAGCCACGCCCTCTGATCTGATTGGCTGCTGGCTGCAGACAACATCACGCAACCTCACTTTCGCATTGATGATAAATTCTTCTGAAGCCATGCCCTCTGATCTGATTGGAGCACTATCTGTGGACAACCTCACCTTTGCATCGGTGACATTTTTCTGAAGCCACACCCTCTGATCCAATTGGACACTGACTGCAGATGACCTCACTTTCACATTAGTGACACATTCTCCTAAAGCCACGCCTCCACATCTCATTGGATGCTGACTAAAGACAACGTCATACAACTTTCACAATGATGACAAATTCTTTTGAAGCCACACCCACTGATCTGATTGGATCACTGACTGTGGATGACCTCACCTTCGCATCGGTGACATTCTTCTGAAGCCACACCCTCTAATCTAATTGGCTGCTGACTGCAGACGACGTCACGCAACCTCACTTGCATAGATAAATTCTAATGAAGCCACACCCCCTGATCTGATTGGACACTGACTGCAATGACCTCACTTTCACATCAGTGTCAAATTCTTCTGAAGCCACACCCCCTGATATGATTGGACTCTGCAGATAACCTTACTTTCACATCAGTGACAAATTCTTCTGAAGCCACGCCCCCAAATCTGATTGGGCGCAGACTAAGATGACGTTACACAACTTCACTTTCGCATCGATGACAGATTCTTCTGAAGCCACACCCCTTGATCTGATTGGGCGCTGACTGCTTTGTTCTGTTTTTAATGAGTTCCAGAAGCATAAAGCCGTGTGTTTTGCACAGCGCTGGAGATGTTAAACGCTTCAGACTTTGAATATGATGTTAAAAATGGACATGATCCTGTTTCACTGCTGCCAGTTGAAGTCGTGTTCACATATCTGTTCCTCCCCATTACAGACGCCCAGTTTTTACTGGAAGGAGAGCGAGAGAATGAGATATGGACGGATGTGGAGGGAGGACGGTTTGTGAATGGCTCATGTGGGAAACAGGAAACCATAACTCCACTCAGAAGTGCAATTAGACAAAATGTGTTTATATGCTTTACTTGTAAGTACACTGTAACGTTATACTGTAAACACTATTTTAGACACACTTGTTTTCACAAACACACTGGCTGAACTTTTACTCTCACAAACTGCACACTAGGCCTCCAAAAATACACAGAAACACACTCCCTGTGATGATGGATGTTTGTTCTTTTAAAACAAATCTCTTTGGGTGAATCTCATGAAAACATGTCCAGGTAACATTTTACAACTCCAAAAATGTAAGTATTTATAGAAAATAAAGCCTATTTTAGAAGATGTTTTTCATTTTGACCATATTTTCATGACATTTAAACACATATTAAACCCAAACTTTTTTATTCTTATTAGATTCTTATTACTGTAATACTTAATTTTTGTTTTTTATTATTATTATTATTATTAATAAATTAAAGATCATACTTCAAATAATATCAGGATATAGATATACTTTGCAGTTTAAATAATATATATTTTTCGCATTGCATTGAGAATTGCGAGGCTTTTCATGAAAAATCTTGATCCTAAAATAGGCTTTTAAATTGGTTTCATGAGATTCACCCTTTGAAAAAAAAAAAAAATCAAAAGAACTTTATTTGTTTGTGTTTTTTATAATATATTATGCTGCTAAACATGATAGGTGCATTAATAATTTTTGTTTTTGTAATAATTTGAGTATTTTGATCATTATGTGTTGTAACTGTGTCCGTACTGCTGTAATTAACCCTGCCCACTTCTCCCAGTTAGACCAATCTGACGGGCCGATTATCAGCATCAACCAATCATGTGATGTGCACTCATTTAATTACTGACACATGCATATCTTTGCATGTAATTGGTAGGAGGGACCGATCATAACAGACCAAACGTGAATCTTCAAGCTCTACAGGGACCAATCGTAATGCCTTATCACTGAAATCAACCAATGGGGTGTTTTTTCCGATTAAGGGGAACCTAAAGACTCTTTCTGAACCCCGACCGTGTGTTTCTCTTATATCTGAATCAGGACATATCAGAACTAACTGAACATGTTGATTATTTTAGCTGTCATCATTAGACTGATGTCCATGATAATATGTACATGTTATTTAGACTTATGCTTGATAAATATCTCTGATATGCCAGCGGGCTTATGGACACCTCAGCAAAATAATATCTGCTCTGGATCAGTGTTGCATTGCATTTTAACTTGTGTTGGTAAATAAAGCTGTACAGAAATACAGATGTGTGAGAGACATCTTGATTATTCTGTTTTGCAAATCCTAAAATATGTTTTTCTTGTCAGTAGGAATTTTGCGAATGATTGTATCAAAAGTTTGGGGTCGGAAAGAGGTGAAAATTAAGTTTTAATGTTGTTTATGTATTGTGTTGTTTTTATATGCTTTAACAAACCATGTACAAATTCATAACGCGGTTTGAAATCGCTGGTGTCTGACGTCACAAACCTTGTAACCAACAGACCCTTTTCACATTTCCGTGTTTCTCAGTAGCGGAAGTTGTCATAGTTGGGTAAACTTTTAGCGGTGAATGAGAGACCGTTTTACACCCGTAAGACCCTCGTTGATCTTCAGAACACAAATTAAGATATTTTTGTTGAAATCCGATGGCTCAGTGATGGCTCAATGTCATCAGCAATGACATTTCCTCTCAAGATCCATTAATGTACTAAAAACATATTTAAATCAGGTCATGTGAGTACAGTGGTTCAATATTAATATTATAAAGCAACGAGAATATTTTTGGTGCGCCAAAAAAACTAATAAGGACTTATTTAGTGATGGCCGATTTCAAAACACTGCTGCAGGCAGATTCGGAGCATAATGAATCAGCGTATCGAATCATGATTCGGATCGCGTGTCAAACCGCCAAACTGCTGAAATCACGTGACTTTGGCGCTCCAAACCAAAGTCCCTTTAAGACAAGTCATTTCACTCGGCGGCCATCTTTGAAACGCCTCTCGGGCATTCAAGTGCAGCTTCTATCTTTTTGAATGGGGAAACATCAAATTCATGCTTTGTCATGCTTTCGATTAAATTTCATATTTGAAATCACCAATGAAATTTATGAGACAGTTGTTGTCAGATTTTGTTTCTAAATGCTCGAATCATGACAAAAAACAGTATTTTTCAGGCTGGATCAACCTAATGCACATGCACAGTCCTAAATGGGCGCCTCATTTCGGAGGCGCGCGTCTGACTGTTTCTATAGAAACCGGAGCTTCTAACGGCAGCTGCAGTGACGCGATGATTTTACCAATCGGCGATTGGCTCTTATTTAGGAGGCGGGACTTATTCCGCCATATTGCGCGTTGAACTTTCTCCCATTCAAAATAATACGAGTTATGCGTCTTTTGTTATTCTGTAGTCTTTGTCCGAACCCCTGATTTGACACGCTGATTCATAACGCTCTGAAGCTTCCTGAAGCAGTGTTTTGAAATCGGCCATCACTAAATAAGTCATTATTTTGTTTTTTTGGCGCACCAAAAATATTCTCGTCGCTTTAATATATAATATTGAACCACTGTACTCACATGAACTGATTTAAATATGTTTTTAGTACATTAATAGATCTTGAGAGAGGAAATGTCATTGCTGGCTATGCAGGCCTCACTGAGCCATCGGATTTCAAACAAAAATCTTAATTTGTGTTCTGAAGATGATGAAGGTCTTACGGGTGTGGAACGGCATGAGGGTGGTAATAATGACAGAATTTTCATTTTTGGGTGAACTAACCCTTTAACCGTCACTCCCATAGCCGCTGTATTAACTCGTTTTTGTAATTTGATGCAATAGCCTAGTACTAAGTATAGTGTTATAAATGTACATACATAAAAAAAAAAAAAATGAAAATATAAAAAACTGCAGGATTTACGATATTGATGACCGTTAAAACGCGTCATCACAGTTTGTGAAAAGGGTCTATCAACTTTAGCGTACTATTAACTGACCGCACAAAAGACTCTCAAAAGAAGTTGTATTTTTCTGTTGATATGAACAATCGGGTAGATTTAACAATATAGAGGTTGTATATTACTCTTATTTGTCCGACGTAAAAAGCGATGCAGCGTACCTCAGTAATAAGTTCGGGTGGATCTCTGAGTTCGTGAGTGGAATCCGCGTATAGTAATGAGGCAAGGGTGTAAAGTTACATTCAAGCTATTTTAAGGCTTTTTAATGGAAAAAAAACTTTAAATATGTAATTTTGGTGATCAAAGATAAGTTTTACCTACTTATTTGGGTTTACAGTGTGTCAAAATATATTGCTATTACCTTTTCTTCTGTAGTTAGAGAGCATCGTTCGGGATCATAACCTACATGCTGTCAGCTAAATGCTCTTTTACTACTGTATAAAAATCGCTGACGCTGCAGGAGAAACTTTTGGATGGAGGTTTTCCTCCAGGAGCTCAGCTCTGCTTCTAATCTTAGCGTGAGCGCACGAGGACAGGTGTACCAAAGTGCTGCGACTGTGACTTTGCGGATGTGTGTGTAAGAAAGGTAAATGCTGAGAAGTTTATCAGTACAATAGAATGCTACTTTCTAAAGCTCGGCTCAGGATGATGGTGTGTGTGTAAATGCTGAGAGGTGTTGTTATATCTTGCTGACCTGAGGAAGGTGGAGTTTCAAACTGAGTTCACATTTGGATATGACACAGCTGCTTATTCAGTTTTGCTTAAGCAGCTGAATACTAAAATAATCCAGCTCACTTTTATATATGACTGTGTGTGAGTTTGTGCAGTCCATGCCAGGTTATTTTTATTTTTTGCCATCTCAGCATCTCTGTCCACCTGTGTTTCACCCACCGTTGATTGTCTGTGTTTTTTGACGTTCAAAGACCTTCTTATAGGTTATTTCAGATCGGACACTTTTGATCTGACTGATTCACTGTGTTATTTTCAAAGTTGATGATAGTAGCCTGTGGTCAGTGATTAGGGATGAAACCACACCAGTCCTGAAAAGTGAAGCCAAAGCGTCTTGATCGCCCCCAGGTGGCTGGATGCAGTATAGGTCATAAACTCCGCCCTCTCGGGATTCAAGACAAACTGAAGTCAAATTACACGTCAATTTTAGGCAGTTTTTATCACGATGATGTTAGTTAAAGTGTTCATTCTTTAAATAAGTTTTTTAGTTAGTTATAGTTATTTGATGCTATAAAGACGCAGGTTTTGACGTCATGATTGACAGCTTCTCTGAGCAAAGTAGTCACTGAAGCACCAACGGACTTTTTTTCTGGATCTTCGCGAGGAGATTGGAGCTTTAACTTTAATTTCTACATTTCCAGAACTGTTTCACATCGACATAATGTGTTGTTCTGCAGTATTAACCGGTTCTGCGTGGGCGGGACCTTGCACGTGACGTCACCATCGACCGTTATGACTGCGGTCACGCCCACTGAGTGGCAAAAGACTGAGCCGCAGCATTGGTTTTCAGCGTGAATGCCGCGAAAAACACACAAAACACATCCAAAACGGGAAAGAGCTTTGTGATTGACTGTACAAATAGCTTTGACACAAAATCTGAGGTATATATTTAAAGACTGCCGAGAGCTACAGAAAAAAGAAGCAAATGGATCACTGCAATTGACAGAGAAACATGGATTTGCAGTTATTTTGTGTCAAAATGTTGGATTTTGAGGTAAACCTATATTGTTATTTATTGTGTTGACAACTCATCAATTAAATATCATCTTATATTCTGCATAATTGGGTGTTTTTAAATAAACACTGACTGGGCTGGACAATGTGACGATATATATAACATTGATATAAGCGATTACTCGGATTTAAACCTACCTATATTGTAGTTATATAAAATATTCACACGCAGATTTGCTTTATGTTATTTCCCCGGCGTCGAATCAGGCACATATAAAGTCAGGAAACACGACTCCTGGCATGTCAATATCCATGGATTAGGTTTTGACATGCCATACACTTCGAGTCCAACCTTTACTGTAATCGTTTATTTTTACTCTAAAGTTTCCCCAATTAAACCCAGTCATGCAGCAGGTTCTTTTGGCACTCAGTCCAGCTGAGGGAGCGCGTTCCGGCGGGAAAGTGACGTCGATGCATACCCTCTATTCGCACTCACGACTCGAGATGTCAGCGCATATTGGCACCAATGGAGCCGAGTGAAGGTGCGTCGTCCATCTTGTTTTACAGCTGGGATAAGCCAAAGGTTGTAGGTTCAAACTCTGCTTCATCCATCTCTAGCCTAGATTTACTGCCTTTAACATGCTCAGGTTTATGATGAAGCCGAATATACTGGTTTGCTTGTAATATCTAGTTAACTTGCTACTAAGCGCTTCAAAGAAAACTTAGTTCTTCCTTTGAAGTGTCTTTCTATCAACCACACGTTTGTTTCCTACACTCTTAAAAGGGTGTTTTGGCAGCGATGCGTCAGAAAACCATTTTGAGTTTCCAAATAATTGCTCTTTATTATCATTTCTCATGGAAATTAAACCATAATATAGCCATAATAGAACCCCCCCCCCCCCCCCCCCCACACACACACACACACACACACACTAATATAAAAAATGATTCAATAAACTAATTGTAAATGTAAAAAGAACCATTTCTTAGCCTGTTTTTTGGATGTTATATATGTACTTTTTAATATCTTATTTAATTAGCTGATTTGATATTTGTGCTACAAATAAAGCTGTTATAGCCTAATCATTTAAAGCTGCAGTAGGTAACTTTTGTAAAAATGTATTTTTTACATATTTGTTAAACCTGTCATTATGTCCTGACAGTAGAATATGAGACAGATATCTGTGAAAAAATCAAGCTCCTCTGGCTCCTCCCAGTGGTCCTATTGCCATTTGCAGAAA
This sequence comes from Culter alburnus, assembly GCA_028476615.1. Lineage (NCBI taxonomy): Eukaryota > Metazoa > Chordata > Actinopteri > Cypriniformes > Xenocyprididae > Culter > Culter alburnus. The sequence goes on from JAOTNS010003334.1 coordinate 727,928, forward strand.
TACACCGCTCCCGGTAAGAAACAACCAATCAGAGCCAGGAGGAGTGTCTTAGCAGTGTCAATCAAGCTTGCGTGCGCGCTGATCACACCCCTCTCATGCAGAGCGCGTACAGGCGTTCAAATTCAAGATTACCGGTGTGCTGCAGCTTTGCTTATGGCAGAAAAACAATCCAAACTGCCAATTCCTCGAGTGGCACCTGCTCATAAAATAAAGATGGGTAAACGGAAAAAGACAGATGACGATGATAAAAAAGCCAAAAAGAAAGAATTAGATAGAGCCCGAAATAAAACGAGGGTAAATATCGGAGCGGCTTTTCCGAGGTGGAGGGAGCTACGTGTCCTGAAAGGATTAAAAACCGATGCAGAGTCAGCCACATTTCTGCTTGACAAGTAAGTATCCCTGCTTGATTTGTTTCATTTTTTAAGAGCTACACAACTAAGATAATTTCAAAAGGCCTGCCCGTCCCTTGCCTGATGCTCACGCACACCACTTCCTCTTCTCCCCGCCCGTTGACTCCTCGAAGTCGCTGTGGGTGTGAATTCCTCGTCGGAGCCCATTGACTCAGTGTCAAAACTCTAGCCGCATAACGTACAGATAAAATGTCACGCACTGTGCAAAGCAACTATTGAAACCTACTAATTCACTGGCTTGTCATGTTTCTGAAATAATGTACTAGCAAACCTTATTTAGCATTACATATCGATAGAATAATTACTTGCATACTGTAACGTTAGTTACCGTTATATTATCTTACTAGCTATTTATTACTTATAGAAATAGTGCAACGTCATATAGTTACATTACATGTATTGCAAAATACGTAATGTTTTGAGGACCAAGTTTGTAGTCAAAGTATGGGCAGGCCATAGTCAATGTAAATCATATTGTTGATGTTTCGTCCGTACCAGTGAATGTGCCATAACTGTTTATCCGCCGTCATCGGTGGCCCTGCTTGCTTGCTTACTAGCCTGCGCGTTCACGGCAGGCTCCGTTGTGATGGGGGAGGAGCTGTGGAGGGAGGGCTGTAGCGCAGCAGAGAGCAAGGGGGAGTGACCTGTGAGTTGTGCTTGTTCAAATTTTCAGGCTAAGTCAACGTTTTCTAAAAACTCCCTACTGCAGCTTTATTTTTGACTCTATTTTCCATTGTCAACTAGCCTTAATTAAAGGGTTAGTTCACCCAAAAATGAAAATAATGTCATTTATTACTCACCCTCATGTCGTTCTACACCCATAAGACCTTTGTTCATCTTAAGAACATAGATATTGTTGATGAAATCCGATGGTTCAGTGAGGCCTCTATTGAGAGCAAAGCCATTCAAATTCTCAAGATCCATTAATGTACTAACAGTTCATGTGAGTTCAGTGGTTCAATATTAATATTATAAAGCAACGAGAATATTTTTTGTGCGGCAAAAAAACTACTTTATTCAACAATATCTACATGGGCCGATTTCAAAACACTGCTTCATGAAGCTTCTGAGCATTATGAATCTTTTGTTTCGAAATAGATTCGGATCTCCTCAAACGGCTAAACTGACATCACGTGACTTTGGTGCTCCGTCCGATTCACTGATTTGATTCGTAAAGCTCAGAAGCAGTGTTTTGAAATCGGCCCATCACTAGATATTGTTGAATATTTTTGGCGCACAAAAAGTATTCTCATCGCTTTATAATATTAAGATAGAACCACTGAACTCACATGAACTGATTAATATGTTTTAGTAGCTTTATTGACCTTGAGAGTTTGAATGGCTTTGCTCTCAATAGGGGCCTCACTGAACCATTGGATTTCATCAACAATATCTTAATTTATGTTCCGAAGATCTTACGGGTGTAGAGTGACATGAGGGTGAATAATAAATGACATTATTTTCATTCATGGGTGAACTAACCCTTTAAAAACATGCACTCAAAATAGAAAAAATTAAACACTTGACAGTTATTCAATAAACTGATTGACAATGTAAAAACAACTGTTTTTTACGAACTTATATTTTTGTAGGCTGTTTTTATCGACCCATTATGTACTTTTTATGTATTATTTAAGTATTTTAGGCCTATTAGGTTTATTTGCGTATTTTTTGCTATATTTATTTTTCAAAGATTATTGGAGAATGTTTTACAAGAAAATACTGTTTCTTTGTTTACTTCTTAAATTTACTTGCAAAGTCGGGGTGAAAAATTGTTTCTACACCATTTGTTTTTAATTTTGATTTTTAAAAGTGACTATTCATTAGGCTATCCATTCTCAAGGAAATTAAACACACACACTAGCCTACACCCATAATAGTAAGAAAAAACAAACACAAATGTCAAAAATGATTGAATAAATCTTAAAAATATTCTAAATTAATTGATATTAACATATCAAAGTACTAACTTGATACCATCACTGTACCATGGTAAGAGGATCACATCAGGCTCCGTTTATGAGGCGTCACATGACACCTGCGGTGACGTCACGCCCGTGTGTCTGATAGCGGCGGAGCTTGCGGCAGCTCCCGTTAACGGCGCGCGGAACGAGCCCGGGTCAGACGCACGCTCCAGCATCAACAAACACCACCACACCCGTGATTCCGCGGTCGCCTCAGCACCGGACCGCGCGTGAAGCGACTGACAGCTGCTTTCACGTGAGAGTCGCGCCTGTGCGCAACAGCGCGAAGCCAACCGGACGGACGCAGTCTTCCTCAGCAGCATCTTCATCCTCCGTGACAGACAGCAGCGCAACGGGAGATGGAGAGCAAAGACAAGAGCGCCGGTGAGCTTCTGACGTAATTTCACGGACAGGGCTGGTGTGTGTGTGTACATGACTGTAAGTGTGTGTGTGTGTAGACTGCGGTACTCAGGTCTGCTGTCCTGACGGGGTCTGGGTGGGGTGTGTGTGTGTGTTCATGTATCAGATGTCAAGCATGTGTGTGAAGCATCTGCAGATGTTTTTAAGTGCCATTGTGTTCAAACATCCTGATGCAGCAGAAATGCCTCCTGGATGGGGTTCGGACAGGGAAGGGTGGTCTTCCTCCTCCTCCACGCATCACATTCATCACAGTCCTGGGCGTGTGTGTGTGTGGCAGCGAGCTGTCGATGCATCGGGTTCCTTTACATGATAAGACACCTGTCTGCATCATACATGTGTTTTTGCAAGCGTTTTGGGTGTGTGTAACAGTAGCCGTGATTGTTTTTGTCCCATAAACATCAGGTTATTGATCTGCACGGATGATATAAGTGTGTGCTGATGATGTTCTTGCATCGCGGTCATCAACATTCAGGACGTGTAGAGCTTTCACTTTACTGCACCCGAATGTTCAGAAGTGTACTCTTAAAGAATGCTCTAGAACACTTTGTGTCGATGGTTCCATAAAGAACCTTTGACATCAATCATGGAATCTTTTTTCATGCATATTCATTTAGAGGTGAATACGCTCAGATCAATGAGGCCTACGATCAATCGGAGATACAAAACCTGTGCTAATTTGAAAGAAAACAAGTTGATTTTTGTAGACCAACACAAAAGTAGGATTTTCAGCACAGCACGAGGGTCACGATGTGCCGAACAACTCTCAGTGTAGTTACTGCACCTGTGTGTGTGATGTTGCTGTGATTTATGGCCCAGTATTCAGGACTAATAAATGCATTTGGGTCATCAGAGTCCATCTAAATGTGATATACAGTATGTAGTTGTTCGTGTGTGTGCAGTAAATACAGCGGCCCCAAAACCTATATACTCTCTTAAAAACACAGGTGCTTTATTGGCATTTGAAGATTCCATTAAGAACCTTCAACTTCCATGGAATTGTTCCATTCCGCAAAAGGTTCTTTATAGTGGAAAAAGGTTCTGGTAACAATGTTACATGTAGTTACTGTAGTAATAATAGCTATTAATTATGTATAATTACATGAAACTAAAGCAAACCCTAATAATCCTAACCCCAACCATATAATAAGTATGTTTAATTATACCTAAATATATAATTGCACTGTAACACAGACACCTTGAAATAAGAGATTTTCATTGAAAGGTTATTTCTGGAACCCAAAATGATTCTTTATATGGCATCGCTGTGAAAAAACCCTTTTGGAATGGTTTTTTTTTTTTGAGAGAGAGAGTAAGTCACACTCAGAGATGTCTGAATGTCTTTAATATCAAGCATGCAAACAAATTCTGCAGGATCTTTTCTCAGAGCTAATTATTTTCACTGACTTTGCAAATCAGTTAATTGGTATGGCGGTGATTTTTAGTGGTTAGTTAGTTATGCTTTCAAGCTCATTTCATGAGTTGCTGCATTCTATACACATTATTTTTAAGGTAACACTTTACAATAAGGCTTCAATAGTTAACATTAAATAAGAAATAACAATACCTCTACAGTTAAATCCAACATTTACTAATACACCATTAAAATCAAATGTTGTATTTGTTAACATTAGTTAATTCACTGTGAACTAACACAAAAAACAATGAACAGTTGTATTTTTATTAACTAACATAAATTGTTCACTGAAAGGTTCTTTGAGGATGCCAGTATTGCACCGCTTATGAAACCTGTATTTTTAAGGGTGTATTTTCTGTGAATGTGTCAGACTTCCGATTAGCCACTATAGGTTAATAACAAACAATAAAACAGTTTGCACTACAAACCAGTGTGTTTATGATTATGATAATAAAGCTTGCAACCAACAAGCTAAAATAAGTGGAAGGGGGGTGATATAGTGCACATAAGTTTAAACCATCTTTTGTTACCATCAGTTTATTTGCTCTTTAAAGATCAGTTACAGTGTCATGAGAAATCAAGCCCCCCCTGAGGAATCGGGTCTCCTTTAGGACCCAGGCGGTAATGTCTGATCAAAATTTGTTATCGTGGTGTCTTGACTAATAATAACCTATTTCACTGTTTGTTACATTAAGTGCACAAATAACATGCTTGAAATATAAAATGATCACCTATGTGTTGCATAATAAAACAAACGGGAAACAGATATTGGAAGCAAAAAACATACGTAACATTACAATGCTCATGATAGGTAGATCCACTTCACCAGCTAATTACTCTTCGACAGCGATGCCATAAAAATATACAGAGCTACCGCAAAAGCATAAGTTCAAACACAAAATTCACAAAATGATGTTTGCGCACTCGTTTCTCTGGTGCATAATGTCTATGTACACTTCACATCATGCCTAACAACGGCCTTCAGCCGTGACTTATTCATGATACAGCACTAGCCTCGAGTGCCTTATTGCTTTTATAAAACGGTTACCACGCAATACAAATATTAAAGCCAAAAAATATGTATCAATGCAACTTTCATGAAGTAAACTGTCACTAAAAGCCTTCCTTCCGCCGGAAAAAACTAGTCCCTGACCGTGAACAGCAACAGAAGTTACATTATTACGCCATTAGATGGCAGCAAAGACTGTCTTTATGAGTGTGTCAGTCAGTAGCGAAGACTTTTACATTGAAAAGACTGAATTGTTGTGAACACGGAACAAGACGCAATGCTTTGACCAGCGCTGTCAGTCATGGGAAAACCCCTTAACTGTTAAAAGGACAAGATAATACATCAGACATTTAAACAGATTTTTTATTATGAACACAAGACTGACCTGAAGAAAATGCTAAATCTGAATGCAGGTAATAAAATCTCTTTCTCACAATACTCTTCTACATAATACAGTACTTTTCAATGAACAATATCAATTGAGAACATACAGTTTACGTTGCAAAGAGTGGTTGCTAAGGGTGTTGTGTAGTGATACCGAAATCAAGGACAGGAACTAACCGTTTTATAAATAATATATAGAATATGGGTAGTATGGATAGTTGCGTCCCAAATAAGGCACTGTACATTATTCATGTATAAACTATGTTGTGTATGAATTTTATAAGGTTATTTTGCTATTCAACATCATGTTCAACATTGGAGTCTGATAGCTCCTCCCCCTCTGCTACATAATTAAAGCTGCGACACTCGAGTGCACGGAGTGTTCAACATTCCATACTTCATTTTTTCAGTTAATTAAGTGCATCATCCATGTATTTAAAGTGTAGTTGTTCTATTTGGAATGTTCAGTGTGAACACATACTCACACTAATATACAAAACATCATAGAATACTGCACCAGTGGTACGCAAATTGGGATGCATCCAATGAAATTCGGACGTACTACATCCGCCATTTTGTTGTTACTGTCACGTGACCTACCATTATCAGTTGCGTCGCTTCACTGGCATTAATAAATCCTCTCCCATGGCCTCATGGGATAGTAAAGTGTCCATCGAATACGCACTAGTAGTAGGTCATCCGTGTACTTTTCGCCTAATGTGTTTTGAACTCTATGTATTCTGTTGGCGTACTTTACACAATTAGCAATTGCCCAAGCATATATTCATAACTCAAGTTCATCACATTTACTATGAACATGTTCCACTAACCACCTGCCTTCATGTTCTATTGTTTTAGCATTTCAAACCAAACAATTATGTTGTTGTCAGATGTTTTGCTTGGAAAATGTGATTGTTTATCATTACAGTAAATGGCATTTGATATTTTGTGTAATGCAATATCTAATTCAATGATATTCAAAGAAATGTAGGTGTCCAAATACCTTTACACTCACATAACAACCAGTGTCATCAGAAGGCATGTTTGGTGGCGTATCTGTTGGTGTGTGTGTGTGTGTGTGTGTAAACTGATAGTTAGTCGGGTGATGCTCGCAATTGATTTTGGCTCTGACTGTCAGATGACGGGACAACAAAGTTAAACACCGTCTCACTCACACACATACTGTCTGTCTGTCAGTAAATCCACCTGGAGGAGTGTATCAGTGTCAGCATATTCTATCGCAGTCTGAATGGTTCCTCTAAGCGCCATGGTTTCAGTTAAATGTTATATTTAGGGAGTCTGAGACTTAGATTTGATAAATAATGTCTGGTCCACATTGCAGTTTATTCCAGCCAAAAAAAACCGCCCACTTTGACAGGAAGAGTTTGCAGTCTGCTGCAATGAGCATCAGCACATGAAATCTGTCGATCAATGCACTTAGTAGCAAGTAAACTGGCTCAAGCACTTTATGTGTTAGTCAGATGGTATCTTTCTGTCGAAGTCGGTGGTTCTTAATCACAATGTGCTCAGAAGTGGATCAGAGTTTATTGAGGGTTGAAAGAAAATCGTAGCTAAACTGAGGCTTTAGATGAGTGTGTACAGGATAACACAGGCTGTTTGTGTGCTGCTAATGATTCATCCTAGTACAGGTGAATGCTGGGAAATGGTGGGTCACCTGAGAGCACTTTGTTTTCCATCTCTTGGGGATTTTAAAGGTGCAGTGTGTCATTTCTGCACAACTAGCAATCCTGTTTTATATATATATACACTACCATTTTAAAGTTTGATTTGATCTAATGTTTATTTGATAAAAAAAAAAATACTGTGATTTTCAATTATAAAGTATTTAAACAAAATGTGAATATATAGTAAGTGTAATTTATTCCTGTGATCAAAGCTGAATTTTCAGCATCATTACTCCAGTCTTCAGTGTCACATGATCCTTCAGAAATCATTCTGATTTGATGATTTGATGCTCAAGAAACATTTTCATTATTATGTTAAAATAGAAATTTTTTGTGACTTTATAAATGTCTTTAGTCACTTTTGATCAGTTTTAATGCAGCCTTGATGAAAAGTATTATTTCTTTCAAAACAAATCTTACTGACTCCAGCTTTTGAATGCTAGTGTATATTTTAGACTGTTTTGTAGAGATATTTGGGTGTTTGATATGGTGTGTTTGTTCTAACAGCAGGTGGCAGTGTACAGTGAGACAGACAGAGAGAGAGAGAGAGAGAGAGAGAGAGAGAAAGAGAGAGAACCTCCATCAGAATGATTTACTGCTGCAGATGCATCAGAGACACGCAGTACAAACATTATCTCGTAAAATGAAACATGTATCTAGAGCATTGTCAAAGAGATCTATCTATCTATCTATCTATCTATCTATCTATCTCTCTATCTACCTGTCTGCATATGTATCTTCTATCTATTATCTATCTATCTATCTACTTCTATCTATCTATCTATCTGTCATATCTATCTATCTATCTATCTATCTATCTATCTATCTACATATCTATCTATCTATCTCTATCTATCTATCTATCTATCTATCTATCTATCTATCTATCTATCTATCTATCTGTCTGCATATCTATCTATCTATTCTATCTATCTATCTATCTATCTATCTATCTATCTATCTATCTATCTATCTATCTATCTATCTATCTTTCATTCTATCTATCTATCTATCTATCTATCTGTCTATTAGAGCTGCATGATTTTGGATAAACTGAGGGTGTACTCACACTAGACGCTCTGAACTGCTTGACAAGTGTGATCGCTCCGTGCCGTGCCCTGGCGCGGTTCATTTAGCCGGCCCCGGCCCTCTTGGAAGAGGTGGACCAGAGCGTGGTTTGCATGCAGTGTGAGCACTAACCGTGCCAAAACATGGAACAGTTACTACTTTTGTGTGCGCTACTGTCATCATTACGACGGCAAACATCTTTATTACTGCTTTGATAGTACACTTATCAGTTCATGTATTTAATTCCAGTATGTTTGGGTTTATAACGGGTCTGATTCTCACCATATTTATGAACAGGAATTGTAGTTTGCGTGAAAAGCTGCAAATTCCTCCATTAACGTTAGCTGCCTTCGTAATAATCCTCTGATACATGCTATTGAAAATCGCTGCGCGGCATAAATTATAAATAGCCTATTAGGCAGTATCTTAGCGAAAGTGCATTTCTTCATGTTTTCTTCCATTCAAAAATCTTTTTTCCCCTCACAATTGTGAGTTTATATTTCGCAATTCTGACTTTTTTCTTGCAGTTGTGAGTTTATATCTCGCAATTCTGACTTTATAACACGCAACTGTGAGTTATAAAGTCCAGTTCTGAGGAAAAAAGACTGAATTGCGAAATATAAACACAATTATGAGAAAAAAGTCTGAATTGCAAGTATCATACAATTCTGAGAAAAAAAGTCAGTATTGTGAGATAAAAAGTCGCAATTACCCTTTTTTTAAATTCAGTGGCGGAAACAAGCTTCCATGTGATTCTCAGATAATTCTGAACAGATGACTTAACAAAATAACATTTAATTTACTAGAGGTTTTGACAAAATGTAATTTGCTGCAGTCTATATAAAAATATTTAATTAATTTGAATGAATTCTTTAAAAAAAATGGCTTGAATGAATGATTCAATGACTCACTCATAAATACTTCACTTATTTTATTACTGGATGAATCAGCGTTTTTGAAAGAATCCATTGAGTGAATGATTCAGTGACTCGCTCATAAATACTTCACTTATTTCATTACTGGATGAATCAGCGTTTTTGAACGAATCTCTTGAGTGAATGATTCAATGACTCACTCATAAATACTTCACTTATTTCATTACTGGATGAATCAGCGTTCTTGAACGAATCAGTTGAGTGAATGATTCAATGACTCACTCATAAATACTTATTTCATTACTAGATGAATCAGCGTTTTTGAACAAATCCCTTGAGTGAATGATTCAATGACAAATACATTTTTTAAACCGTCACTAATGATGTAATCGATACAAGTTACTTTTAAAAGGTGATTTGCTATATTTTGATCGCTTCTGTAGACGTCAGAGTTTATATCCGAACTATAAACTTTTATCCCAGTACTTCTGTGATCTATCTATCTATATACACAGAAAATGGAGTGATTCTCTGAGATTGTCAAATCCCTCTTCACATTTCCTCATGTTCTCCATTTTTCTGTGTGTGATTAATGGTCGGTAATGAAATCATTGATTTGTGTGTGTGTGTGTTGTGGCCTCATAACCTTGGTTAGATGGAAGTGTGTTTGATTTAAGCCAGTGTCATCTCTGATCTGTCCCTCTCTCACACACACACACACACACACACACACACAACACACACACACACACACAGTATACAAACAGATGTGGTGAAAAGCCTTAAATACCAGCTCTCACATGGTGACACGCCGTAAACAAGATCCGTTCAATCACACGACCTCGCCGTGTCACAGAGTTCACGAACACGGTGACATTTCTCATCAATAACACTAAACCAACAGCACCAATTTTCACACACGCATAGAACATGATTGTACTTACACAAAAGGGAAGTTTTATTGTATCATGCGTGGGTGTGTATACCTGTATTGTACTGATTGTGTGCAATGTCCAATCACTAGCCAAGAAAAAGTCACATGACTAAATGTTCCAATTGGCTTTTCCTCAAACGGAATGAATCCAGTCTGATTTTAGATTCTAGATTAGTTGATTTTAAGCATTATTCAGGTGCTTGTAAAGGCAGATATGTGCAGCATTCTCACTTTCAGTGAGGACAGGAAAAGCAGTCAACACTCAGATGTTGGTTTGGACAGGGTGTTGCTATAAAACAGTCCTGTAGTGTTGTGTTACAGCTGTGTGTCCCAGAACGATCCTGCTTAATGTGCTCTTCAGAGCAAGAAGCTGTAAGGAGAAAGCCATCCGTTATCATGGCAGCATGCAGGTCTCGTACCTCTGAGAGTTGGCAGCCATTGAGATGAATGTGTGTGTGTGATTAAACGATCAAAATATGAAGGAAATATCTGATATTTTTTTTAAATATAAGGGAAAAACCAAACACTAAACTTGGTTAAAGTATTTATCTGACAAAATTATTTGGCAAAATACAGCTAGGTTTTATTTTACAATGCAAAAAAAAAAAAATGGACAGAAAAACAGGAAATGCATAGATTGACTACAGCATAATCAGTTAATAATATTTGGTTGGTTCTCTTGTTTTTGCACATGTTCATAATTTCTTTGTATGACAGCCTGGCCAAAAATGATATAGTTTTTTTTTAAGGTTGTTAATCATAAATCTGAAGAACATAAAAATGATCACAGCACAACAAATAAATAACAATAATGACAAAACACAACAAAAAGGCATGAAATAGCAAAACATAATGCTGTAACAGTAAAAACATATTTTATTCATGCTTAAATGCATGCTGGGAACTCACAAACCTTTAACATTTTAGCAGTAGACACTATGTTTGACAACATTTGTAGGAATTCTGTCTGTCTGTGGGGTTTTATGTCGTTTCAAGTAAATCACATTTCCAATTTGTGACTCAAACGGTCCGTAAACTGGAAAATATGTAGCTGCTTTTTGTGCTCCTGTTTTAAAACCCCCCAAATAAAATAAAGTAGACTGCATCTTTATTATGCAATATATTTTTTCTGAACATATGACATTTAATGTTTTGTAAGATTCACCCAGAAAGTGACTGAAGCAAAATTGCTATGCAAAATTGGATTAAAAATGCAAAATAAATTATTTAAACTGTACTTTTACATCTGAAGATGTACTGCTGTCCTTTCCCCAATAGTACTGTGTGAAATATTTATTGTTGCATATACTGTTTTACACACTACTGAACCTGAGTTCAGACTGCAGGAGCCCCCTGCTGGTCAACAAAAGCAACTACTACAACACAAACCTCCATTAACAGTTGGATTTTGAACACAGACACAATTACAAATTCTGTTCCATGACCGCACACATTACAGCTGCGTTTAACCTCAACTCTCTTGTGCAGTCAGGCTCTCTGTCGTGTGTGTGTGTGTGTGTGTGTGTTTATAAAGAATCCTCATGCACAGCACTTTGAGTCTGTAAACAGCATTATAAATAGCTCTTGCTCTCAGTAACACCAACTTACACTCTCAGAATAGATGCCGGCGGCTCTATTACGCATGCGGGAAGCACGGATTTCTTACAGACTCTCTTCTCTTAATTGTTTTTGATAGATTGTAGTTAGAGACATGAGTCTGTGTGTGCTGGAGGCAGTGTTATTGTATCGTTGATATATTACTTTAGTTTTTGTTCATATTTTGAATTATATTTCTGTTTATATATTCATTTTAGTTACATTTTAGTTATTTTTATTCTGTGTTCTGGTTGTGATTATTATATGAGATATTGACAGACACAGACAGACTGATAGATAGATAATAGACAGACAGATATAATGACAGACAGATAGATATAATGATAGACAGACAGATAAATAGACAGACAGATAGACAGATAGACAGACACTGATATATAGATAGACAGACAGACAGATAAATAGATAGATAGACAGATAGATAGATAGATAGATAGATTTTGAGTGGAAGGAAAAACATGCTGTTTTTGTGCATGCATCTTTAAATGAAAATTAGATGCTGCTCCCCACCCTCTATCCAGAAGAGGGCAGAGCCTGTACAACTTGTGCCCGAATACTCTGCCGAAAACTAACAAAACATCTTTTTGGTTTTGATTATCATCTCGATTATCATTATCGTGATCACACTCACATGACATTGCAGTTCTTCGTCATCATGAAAGTTTATTATTTGCATGTTATTTAAAGCCATATAAGTTTGAACTTCTAATTTATGGTTTTCTGAGCGCACATATCTGAATCACATGCACAGAAAGCTGTCTGTCAGACGGTGCGTCATGTGAGTATTAAACTAAGTTCTCTTTCATGTCTTATCTTAAACTGTCAAAAACACACAAAGTTCACTTAAACAGTCAGTTATGTCTGTGAACATAAACAGCAGGGAAAAAAAATCACATGTATATTAGATATGTGTGTATTAAAGTGACAGCAGCATAATATACAGTATCTACTGCTGTTAATATGAACCAAACAACAAAAGAAAAACAGAAAATCACTTGCTGCTCCTGACTGAATAACTTTAGTAGCTTTAATAAGAATACATTTCTTACTTGAATGCTGCTGTTAAATGATCTGGTGAGGAGATAAACATGGTGGACTGTGTACAGCTCACTCAGGGGAGGAGCTAAGCTAATAGGGCGGAGTCAATCATCAGTCATGGGCGGGGCTTCTGAAATCTGGAACCGCTCCATTTGGAGAGACTTGATTTATGGAGATTATAAGAAAAGTAATGGCTGTATTTTTACCATTATAGGCTGATTGTTTACACACACATCTGTGTTCAAACACTTTATAAAAGTGAAAGAATATTTATGCCAAAAAGGTTCTATACAAGGAGAAATTATTGCATGATACTTTCATGTTTAATTGGTTATTTAAATGTTTTCTAGTGATAAAGTATGTTTATGAGATGTTTAATTCATAAAATTTGAAAACAAAATTAAGTAATTTAAACTAAATCAATAAAATGATCCCATGATGGAACCCCTGAAAGCCTGTACATATGAAGAGCCAAACGGAACCCTCTATGATTCTAAATAGAACCTTTTCTTCTAAGAGTGATACAGTATATACTGCAAAGTTTGCAGTGCATTAGTGTTGCATTCTGAACCACTCGCACACACATACGTTAACTGCATGACACACACGTCTCTATTACAGACAGACACACCCCTTCTAACACACACACACATTTGCACAGGCAAATATTAGGGGCGCACAGACAGTCACTCATTCGATGACAGTGTTTTACATACAGAGAGACACAGACGGACAGAGAGAGAGATACGACTGAAACACATTTGGATAGATCATCAGACACACACATTTACAGGTCTGACCGGTGCGGTTCATACACACTCAAACGTGTGTGAAAGGCCATGACACGTTACTGCAGTCTGTTCCGCCGGCTGCTGTCTCATGGCAGTAAAGGAGAGGATGAGGGTGAGGAAGAAGGACCGGCGAAGACCATCAGCACTGAACCTGGTCAGTCATTAGTGCTCATCTGCATTAGTGCTTGATCAACTTCTTTGATCTTGTTTACTCTCTTGATGTTTTAATATCGGTGCACGTCATTCTAATGCAAAAAGTTTGTTGGTATCTTTCATCAAAATGGACCTTGATGAGCGCTGCGTGCTGATATAATTAAGACTGTGTGGGGGTGTTTATCAATAATATCAGAGCATTACAATAATGGTCTGATGAAATCCTGCTGGATAAACTCCCCACATCACTTCCTGTTTCTCTCAGAAATACACTACCGTTCAAAAGTGTGTTGTTTACAGCAATGATGCATTAAATTGATCAAAAATGACAGTTGAGATTCATAATGTTACAAAAGATTCTATTTCAAATAAATGCTGTTACTTTCTATTCGTCAAAGAATTCTGAAAATAAATGTATCACTAGTTTTCAACATTGATAATAATAAAAATGTTTCTTGAGCATCAAATCATCATATCAGAATGATTTCTGAAGGATCATGTGACACTGAAGACTGGAGTAATGATGCTGAAAATTCAGCTTTGGTCACAGAAGTAGATTACAGTTTAACATAAATTCACATAGTAAACAAATTTTAAATCGTAATAATATTTCAGTTTTTTTTACTGTATTTTTGTTCAAATAAATGCAGACTTGGTGAGCAGAAGAGACTTCTTTCCCGAGCAGTAGTGTAGATCACGTTTAATGTGTTTTGAAATGTGAGTGCTGTTTCATGTTGAAAGTTGATGGACTAATTAGTAGGTCTGTCGGTGAATGATAAATTAAATATAAAGTTTGGTATGAACAGAGCTGCTGGTCAGTGAGTTATTGCGTGTTAATAGTTACTGTAACCCATGTTACAGTTATTAATATCATGGCACATTGTGACATTCTGTACGTGATTGTGCTGTTTTAAATATTAAAGCTGAATGGTTTGAATGGTTTTAGGATCTTAAAGGTTGTACATCTAAACCCTACGAGGGTTGATTCATGATCTTTCTGTCTGTCTATAGATAGTAATTAGTTACACCCATGTTACAGTTATTAATATCATGGCACATTGTCACATTCTGCGAGTGATTGTGCTGTTTTAAATAACTGATCTGAATGGTTGAATATCACACTGCGCTTAACCCTGGATTATGGTTGTTCTAAACACCGCTTTTAACCCCGGGTAAAGGAACGTTTCACACTTGTAATTTAGAAGCGGGGTTAGCATCGCTTTTACACGGGGTTATGAAACCCTGCTTTTGCTGTGTTAACCCCACATTGCGGTGCCAAACATGTACAGTGGTAAACGATGCGGTGTTAGAATGTAGACGCTTAGCAATAGACAACCAATCACATACTTGTATTTGCCTGCTTTGGACGGTCACAGAAACACTGACACTGAAAAACATGATTCTGTTTACCAGGGGTTTAGAATGACCCAGGGTTAACGGGTTCAAGTGTGAAAAGCCCTCATCTATCTATATTTCCATCATTCTATCTATCTATATCTGTCTATCTATCTATCTATCTATCTATCTACCTATCTGTCTATCTATCATTATATCTATCTATCTGTCTGTTCTGTCTATCTATCTATCTATCTATCTATCTATCTGTCTGTCTGTCTATCTATCATTATATCTATCTGTCTATCTGTCGTTATATCGATCTATCTTTCTGTCTATCTTTCTATCGTTATATCTATCTATCTGTCTATCTATCTCTGTCTGTCTATCATTCTATCTATCGTTCAATCTATCTATCTATCTATCTATCTGTCTGTCTGTCGTTCTATCTATCTATATGTCTGTCTATCAATCTATCTATCTATCTATTATTCTATATCTATCTGTCCGCCATCAGTCAGTCATTTTTATCCTATAGTTTTGTAATTTTCGTACACTTTGCATATAAGCTTCTGTTAAGGCCAGTTTAGTTTGGATCTTGCTGAGAGTTCATCTGTACAGTCACTCTTCTAAATTAACATGCTCCCAAGATGCACTGGGGTCACCGCCTGGAATAAGAGCAGTTTGATAAAAGAGTCTGTGAAATGTCAGATTGTTTCATCAGTACTATCATTTTTAGCATTGATGCTATTATTGTGTTGTCTGATGTCCCGGACTGAACGTATCGCTCTGTTATTGTCGTTTCATGTGATCTCAGATCTGACCTGCGTATTTTCATGGCAATGCAATGCAGTAAACATGAACACAACAGACCGAAATACCTACTGTTAATGATAATGATGACGGTGATGATGAAGAGGGGATTTGGGGTGTGCGTCTGTGTGGATTAGCGTGTGTGCGTGTGTTGCTTTCTCTGCAAATGGCAACCTTAAAAGAAGCTCAACACTGTATAAAAATAATCTAATAAATATATCAATTCCACTCTCCAGTTTCTCACACCATTCTTTAATCTCTGTTCATCCTGTCCTTGCTTCACTTCTTAGTGTATGAACTTACTTACACGGGTTTGACGTAAATCTGACAAAAAAAAAAAAAAAAAAACGCTCAAGAATGTCATATTTTACCACAAAAAAATTTAAAATTAAAGAAAATGACCCATTTACAGTTCAATCTTTAATCTCTCTTGATTCTCATTATGTGAAACAAATGTTTTACTTGCAATGTATTTATACATCATCATAGTTTTTTATTGTACTACATTTAATATATGATTTAAATTTTTATTGTTTTATTATAAGAAATTAAACCATATATATATATATATATATATACATACACACTACCACTCAAAAGTGGTAAAAACATTAGTTTGGGATCGGTAAGATTTTTAATGTTTTTAAAAGAAGTTTTGTCTGGCTTAATTTATTTAATTTAAAAAATACAGTAAAAACAGTAATATTGTGAAAAAATATTACAATTTAAAATAACTGTTTTCTATTTGAATATATTTTACAAAGTAATTTATTCTCGTGTTGGCAAAGCTGAATTTTCAGCATCATTACTCCAGTCTTCAGTGTCACATGATCCTTCAGAAATCATTCTAATATGATGATTTGTGCTCAAGAAATATTTGTTATTATTTTCAATGTTGTAAACAGTTGTGTACTTTTTTTTCAGGATTCCTTGATGAATAGAAAATTCAAATAAACAGCATTTATCTAAAATACAAAGCTTCTGTAGCATTATACACTACCGTTCAAAAGTTTGGGGTCAGTAAGAATTTTTAATTTTATTTTTTTGAAAAGAAATTAAAGAAATAAATACTTTTATTCAGCAAGGATGCATTAAATCAATCAAAAGTGACAGTAAAGACATTTATAATGTTACAAAAGATTAGATTTCAAATAAACACTGTTCTTTTGAACTTTCTATTCATCAAATAATCCTGAAAAAAAAAAAATGTTGTACACAAATATTTTGTACAATTGTAAACGATAAATATTTCCTGAGCAGCAAATTGACATATTAGAATGATTTCTGAAGGATCATGTGACACTGAAGACTGGATTAACGATGCTGAAAATTCAGCTTTGCCAACACAAGAATAAATTACTTTGTGAAATATATTCAAATAGAAAACAGTTATTTTTAAATTGTAATAATATTTCACAATATTACTGTTTTTACTGTATTTTTAATTAAGTAAATGCAATCTTGGTGAGCAGATGAAACTTCTTTTAAAAACATTAAAAATATTACCGATCCCAAACTTTAATATATGTGGGCCATTCTACAGAATTGGTACAGAGTTGGAAACGTCTTGAAAAAATGTGTCTTCTTTCACAAATTTTGTTTGTATGCAAATTGTATAATATCCACGGTACACATTTCTAGTAATTGTGCAGTTAATTCTCATATTGTATTTTCAGAAAGTATTGGAATATTTTTCCTCTCCCCAAAATTTGTCACTACTGAAACACAATAATAAATAATTTAATAAGAAGGGTTACATTGACCTATTAAGATTTTGTTTACATCTACCTTGTAAATATGTTTTTTGCTAAAAGGTTTCACTGGTAAATCAATAACAATTACAATTTTAACAATATTTCAAGTGTAATTTATGAGATTTGTTGTATTTTGAATCCAATTTTTTCTTTGTAAAAGTTTATCATATTGATTTCAAAGTTAAAGGTGCCCTAGAATTAAAAATTGAATTTACCTTGGCATAGTTGAATAACAAGAGTTCAGTACATGGAAATGACATACAGTGAGTCTCAAACTCCATTGTTTCCTCCTTCTTATATAAATCTCATTTGTTTAAAAGACCTCCGAAGAACAGGCGAATCTCAACATAACACCGACTGTTACGTAACAGTCGGGATCATTAATATGTATGACCCCAATATTTGCATATCCAGCCCATGTTCAAGGCATTAGATAAGGGCAGCCAGTATTAACGTCTGGATCTGTGCACAGCTGAATCATCAGACTAGGTAAGCAAGCAAGAACAATAGCGAAAAATGGCAGATGGAGCAATAATAAATTACATGATCCATGATATCATGATATTTTTAGTGATATTTGTAAATTGTCTTTCTAAATGTTTCGTTAGCATGTTGCTAATGTACTGTTAAATGTGGTTAAAGTTACCATCGTTTCTTACTGTATTCACGGAGACAAGAGTCGTCGCTATTTTCATTTTTAAACACTTGCAGTCTGTATAATTCATAAACACAACTTCATTCTTTATAAATCTCTCCAACAGTGTGTAATGTTAGCTTTAGCCATGGAGCATACCATCAAACTCATTCAGAATCAAATGTAAACATCCAAATAAATACCATACTTACGCGATTAGACATGTTGCATGATGAACACTTTGTAAAGATCCATTTTGAGGGTTATATTAGCTGTGTGAACTTTGTTTATGCTGTTTAAGGCAAGCGCGAGCTCCGGGGGCGGGGAGCAGGAGAATTTAAAGGGGCCACAGCCTGAATCGGCGCATATTTAATGATGCCCCAAAATAGGCAGTTAAAAAAATGAATAAAAAAAAATCTATGGGGTATTTTGAGCTGAAACTTTCACATTCAGGGGACACCTTAGACTTATATTACATCTTTTAAAAAGACGTTCTACGGCACCTTTAAGGATTCATTAGTTTGAATATACATTGAACCAAACACTATAATAACATCTCAGTTGATAATTCAGTATATTTTTGACAACACATCCCATGTTTCGGTCATGACTGCACATAGTGACAGTAATGTGTTAGTAGTGACCACATCATGTTACAGGATATTAACTCACATACTAAAACATTAAAATACTAATGATTTGCATAACTGTACTAAAATTTTGTTAATTTCCCCCAAATAAAATGATTGTGTTCCCTTTTGTCACTACCAAAACAGTCGGTAGTGACAATTTTAGATACTTTTGAACCTAGCTCAAAGATGCTAATCAACACATGGTTAGCTAACACAGTTCTGAACAGTTGAACACAAAAAAAACCTAAATTTTGTCGAATAACACTCAAAAAACAATGATGTCACTACTGAAACTTCACCACGTTTCGGTCATGACTGTTTCGGTAGTGACAATTTTAGATACTTTTGAGCCTCGTTCAAATATGCTAATCAACACATGGTTAGCGAGCACAGTTCTGAACAGTTGTAGACACATAAAAACTAAATTTTGTCGAATAACACTCAAAAAAACAATGATGTCACAACCGAAACTTCATCACATGTATCGGTCATGACTGTTTCGGTAGTGACAATTTTAGATACTTTTAAGCCTTGTTCAAAGATGCTAATCAACACATGGTTAGCGAGCACAGTTCTGAAAAAACTGCAAAAATTATTTCAATATTCAGTTGAAATTTAGGGGTTGGTTCGGGACAGCCACCTCCCAGTTGAAAGTACCCAATAAATTATGATTTTATATATATTAATCTTACTGATATTTTAAAGAAACACTACACTTTTTTTGAAAATAGGCTCATTTTCCAACTCCCCTAGAGTTAAACAGTTGAGTTTTACTGTTTTCGAATCCATTCAGCCGATCTCCGGGTATGGTGGTACCACTTTTGGCAAAGCTTAGCATAGTTCATTGAATCTGATTAGACTGTTAGCATCTCGCTCAAAAATGACCAAAGAGTTTCAATATTTTTCCTTTTTAAAACTTGACTCTTCTGTAGTTACATCGTGTACTAAGACCGACAGAAAATGAAAAGTTGTGATTTTCTAGGCTGATATGGCTAGGAACTATACCTCATTCCGGCGTAATAATCAAGGAACTTTGCTGCCGTACCATGGGTGCAGCAGGTGCAATGATATTATTGACCTTATTCCTGACTAGCCTACTGTGTTTCGAATTATGGGTTCCACTTCCGGTTTGGGGAACTTCCATTAAAAAAGACTGAAACTAATCATTTCAAATCATAAGGTTGCCCTACAAATAAAGCTTATCTGTCAGCTTGACTGAATGAGCTGTCAATTTTTCTTTCATGTTTTATTTTCAGACATCATGAGAATTACGTAACGCTTGGTATTTTAACGTAACATGTTATAATAAGAATATCTATGGCAAAAGCTCTTTTCAGCCACTGCTTTCTATCCTCGTGATTATTTTATTTTGTATACCACTGTAATAGTATGAAAAAGGACAACATATGCTGCACGTTTGTGGTCTGTTCTCCCGATATAATTTACTATATATCCCATTAATAATTCACTGGAATGCACGAAGAATCTCTCGTTTTTCTCCTCAAAGCCTCACGTCTCTTTCCAGGTTTGTTTTCACATTTACATACAATTTATTAAAATGGAAATCACTTTGAAATAGTATCACGCAATGCTGAAGTTCATGAACATTTTTATTAAGGCAACGTATATTACATAATGCAGATATATATCACTATAGTTATGTTCAACCTGTCCGTTATTGCTGTGGAAAGAATCACACTTTTTCATGGCCTGTTGAAAGTACCTTGTTGATGCTTTTACACTTTTAAAAGTCCTTTTAATGTTCGTTGGTTGAAGTGTGAGTAGAATAATGTCATCTCATTGTACCCAGTTTAAAAATAAAACGCATTATTGCGTTCATAGAGCGAGTCTTTCACTCACTGTTTACAGCTTAACGGAAGTTACTCCCATAATTCGCGCAAAGCGTCATGGGGCGTAGGAATAAGGTGGATAGTTCCTATGAGAGTATAGTTCCTAGCCATATTGGCCTAGAAAATCACAACTTTTCCTTTTCGTCGGTCTTACTACACGATGTAAAAAAAAAATATCGAAACTCTTTGGTCATTTTTGAACGAGATGCTAACGGTCTAATCAGATTCAATGAACTATGCTAAGCTATGCTAAAAGTGGTACCGCCAGACCCAGAGATCGGCTGAATGAATTCGAAAACGGTAAAACTAAACTGTTTAACTCTAGGTGAGTTGGAAAATGAGCCTATTTTCAAAAAAGTGGAGTGTTCCTTTAAATATTGTGGATTCAATAGATAAGAAGGATCTTAGTTAACATCTAAATCTAACCTTTCATTGAAGAAAAAGAATTGAAAGTGGGGGGAAAGTCACATTATGAAATAAATGTTTATATCCAAAACACGTTGGCCACAATTATTGGCACCCTTTTATTCAATACTTTTTGCAACCTCCTTTTGCCAAGATAACAGCTCTGAGTCTTCTTCTATAATGCCTGATGAGTTTGGAGAACACCTGACAAGAGATCAGAGACCATTCCTTCATGCAGAATCTCTCCAGATCCTTCAGATTCCAGCTCCATGTTGGTGCTTCTTCTCTTCAGTTCACTCCTCTCATTTTCTTTAGGGTTCAGGTCAGGGAACTGGGAAGACCATGGCAGAAGCTTCATTTTGTGCTCAGTGACACATTTTTTTTGTTGGTTTTGATGTTTGTTTTGGATCATTGTCCTGATGGAAGATCCGACCATGGCTCATTATAGGATTTCTAGCAGAAGCAGTCAGGTTTTGATTTTTTATCTGTTGATATTTGGTAGAATCCATGATACCATATATCTGAACAAGATGTCCAGGACTTCCAGCAGAAAAATAGGCCCACAACATTAAAGATCCAGCAGTATATTTAACTGTGGGCATGGGGTACTTTTTATCCATGTGTGCACCAAACCCATCTGGTGGGTTTGCTGCAAAAAAGTCCTTTTTTTAGTTTCATCTGACCATAGAAGCTGGTCCCATTTGAAGTTCCAGTCATGTCTGACAACTTAATATACTGGAGATTGTATCTGGATGAGAGCAGAGGATTTTTCTTGAAAACCTCCTGAACAACTTGTGGGGATGTAGGTGCTGTTTGATATTTTTTTTATCGCTTTCTGAGACTCAAGACTCAACTAATCTCCGCAATTCTCCAGCTGTGATCCTTGGAGAGTTTTCCTCCTCGCTGCGCATTAGGACGATTTAGACACTCGTCCTGTTCCAGGCAGATTTGTAACATGTTTAGTTGATTGGAATTTCTTAATTATTGCCCTGATGGTGAAAATGGGGATTTTCTATATTGTGAAGCTCAACAATCTTTTGCTGCACATCATAACTATATTCTTTATTTTTTCTCATTGTGATGAATGATTAAGGGAATTTGGCCTTTGTTTTTCCTCATGTTAATTCTCCTGTGGAACAGGAAGTCATGGCTGGACAATTTCATGTTTATGATCACCCTGGTGTGCTAAAAAAATGTAAATATGACTGGGAATATACTTCAGAGATATTTTACTCATAAAAAATTCTAGGGGTGCCAATAATTGTGGCCAACATGTATTGGAGAAAAACATTTATTTCATAATGTGATTTTCCCCCCACTTTCAATTCTTTTCCTTCAATGAAAGGTTAGATTTTTACTCATTTTATGAATTAAAGATCAAAAGGATAAACAATGCAGATTTATTTTTACAGTCATCTTTGACCATATTTACCAAGGGTGCCAATAATTCTGACCACCACTGTATATATATATATATATATATATATAATATATAATATATATAATATATATATATTTGTGGTGGATTTTATTCATGTGTTTATTCATGTGTTTTCATGAGTTAATCTAGAAACACATTAATAGTTTAATAGTTCCTATTAAGCTCTTACATGTTCATGTTTTTCTCCATAATTTGACATTGTTGTGAAAAAGAGTGCTGTGCGCACCAGCAGGTCGTGTTATCATTCATCTTATCACTCAGCAGGTTATTAATTCATATTTTGTGTGTGATTATCTGTGTGTCCAGCTGTGTTTTCTCATTTCAGCCCTCCACACAAATATTTCATCACCTTGTAAATTACTGTGTGTGTGTGTGTGTGTGTGTGTGTGTGTTTACATATAAATATAAATCTGAATCTGTTAATCTTCAATGAAAATATAGCCTAAATGGAAAATATAAATGTTAAAAAATACAAAAATCGCCTTACCGACACATTTTGATGAGGTATATTGTGTATTTTTGTCTATTTAGATGAAGTAAGTAAATAGCGGGTGAATCCACGATCACCCACGCGCGTCCCAGCCAGGAGAGCCGTTGGGATGACGTCAGAGGCGCGCGCACGAGGTGTTTCTCGTGGGTTCTGCTGCCCCCGTGTGTCCAAAACCAGATTTACCTCTGCAGAAACACTTTATTCTTAGTCTCTGATCGCCTAAAACAGCTGCTAAAGTCTTATTAGAATTAATTAAAAGACTGTGTGTTGTTTTCTTCAGTTTAACAGTTACCTTGAATGCAATTAAAGTGGCTTTGAATAAAAACATCTGCCAGATGTATTCATAAATTTACATTTCTGTATATCTCATATCAAACATACACACACACAAAAACAGTCATTTAATGTACTTTTAACTAGTAAAAACCTGTTTAAACCAGAACATCTCCAAAAAAAATGTTAAATTGAAAATATTGTCTTAATTAAAATCTAATAAGGTTTCTGTGCGGGTTACCGGTATATGTAATTATGTATGTAATTAGCCTAATTTAAAAACAATTTATGTCCTCAGAAATGTAGCTTTCCCTTTTCTGCACGTGACGTCAGCGAGCCCCCCGTTACGTCACCGCCCACGACTACGCACCAGCGTCTCCCCTCGCGCCCCACGCAAAATAACGAGATGAATAACGGTCATTAGCTCGTCACGATGCTCACCGGGAGGATTAACGGTTATTGTCGCTCGGCGCGTGCCTGTTACCGTGTGAAGGATGTGTCGGATGTGCCGCTGTAGCGCGTGGAAGTCTTTTGTCTGCGGCGCCGGAGCGCGTGAACCCTTCATGATGATGAGGATGATGATGAAGGCGCCTCTGTGAACGGTCGGATCGCGGGACTGTGGCGGGATTTTGCGATGAGGATTGCGCGGCTGCTCCGGCAGAAAGGAGCGCACATGCTGCGGTGTCTCTGTGCGCAGAGAACCGAACCGAGCAGCACCGACACCGGTGAGACACTGCAGACACACACACACACACACACACACACACACACGCACACACACACTAAATGGGAACATACAAATCTGTATTAAACTAATTAAGAATTTAAAAACAGAACATTTTTTACTTTTATGAATTAATTATTAGGCTGTAATTCATATTACCTTTGAGGACATCTTTGTCAGATTTAGCTAACTTCTGGTGTTTATTTTGTAAGTATAAATACATTAAAAATATACTTTACTACTAGTCTTGATTGTGTGTTTAGTATGGAAGGCCATTTCTGCCACATAAGAAAGAAAAACATGCTTTGGTAAATCTTAATTATGACATAAAAAGTCATAATTATGACATACTAAGCGGCATAAAAAGATGAAATTATGAAATAAAGTTTAAAATTATGACATACGAAATTATGTTTTTTTTAACTTTTGCATTTCTATATTTTTATGCTATAAATATGACTTAGTATGTCATAATTATT
This sequence comes from Culter alburnus, assembly GCA_028476615.1. Lineage (NCBI taxonomy): Eukaryota > Metazoa > Chordata > Actinopteri > Cypriniformes > Xenocyprididae > Culter > Culter alburnus. Next base: position 752,520 of record JAOTNS010003334.1, read on the forward strand.
ATGCCTTTTTATGTCAGATTTTTTAACTTAGTATGTCATAATTTGATGTCAATATGACAAATAGTCAAAGTTATGACTTTCTATCATAACTGAATTTTATGTCATAATTGCAACTTTTTAAGTCAATTTTGGCTCAAGTCATAATTATGACATACTAAATCATATTTATGATGAAAAGTTGTAATTGTGACACTTTCATCATATAGTTTAGTATGTCATAATTTGACGTCATTATAACAAAAAAGTATTAAATTATAAGATACATTTTTTTTGTCAGAACTTGAAGTCATAATCTCAACTTTTCATCTCATAATTTTGATTTAGTATGTCATAATTATGACTTTCATCTCAAATATGATTTAGTATGTCATAATGTCAACTTTTCATTTCATAATTTTGACTTAGTATGTCATAATTTGATGTCAATATTATAAAAAAGTCAAAATCATGACTTTCTACTATGAATTTTGTCATAATTTCAACTGTTAATTTCATAATTTTGACTTAGTATGTCATAATTACAACTTTTCATCATAAATATGATTTAGTATGTCATAATTACAACTTTTCATCATAAATATGATTTAGTATGTCATAATTTAGATTTAGTATGTCATAATTTGATGTCATTTTGAAAAAAAATCAAAATTATGAGAAAGTCGAAATTAGGACTTGATTTTTATGTTGTAATAATTTCAACTAAGTCATAATTTTTACTTAGTAAGTCATAATTATGACTTTCATCTCATGAATATGATTTAGTAATAATTTCGGTTTGGTATGTCATAATGTGATGTCATTATGACAAAAAAGTCAAAATTGAGATAAAAAGTCATAATTATAAGTTTGTCATGATTTCAACAGTTTAAGTCATAATTTCAACTTTTCATCTCATAATTTCCTCTTAATTATGACCAATTATGTCTATGACTAAGTAAATTATAATTTATCAAAGCATGATTTTTTTCCTGATGAGCCAGAAATGGTCTTCCATAGTTTATAGTCGTTGTGTCGCTGCTGTACACACTTTCTGTAGACCTTTGAGCAGTAATGTTATTCTTGTAGGGGTCTTGTTATGTCATGCACATGACCTTTACTGTTTTGTTGATGGTGGCTCATAATGCAAGAGAAGCCTGGAGATCCTCTGGATCCCATTTATATTATACATGTATGTAATTTGTTTTGGATAACCATTACTTAATACAAATATTTGTGTATTGTTTGTATAATTGGATTGATCTGTTCCCAATGTAGTTTTGATTAAAAACCATGAGATTAAAGAAACAAATACATTGATGAAACGTTCACAATAAGATATAACATGCAGTTACGGTGAATTTTCATTTAATGCTACCTTTAAGGATCAAATAATAATAATAATCATATCTAAAACCTTTCGGATTGGATGCACACACTGTAAATTTGCCCTAACTTTCTCAAATAAAGTATTTTAAAAGTAAAATGAAGTCAAGTTTATCTCTGAATTCACGGTTCATTTAAAATGTATGCATAAACATGCTGCAAACACGTCTCGGTCACATTAAAAAGAAAAGGAAAGGGTTTCCCCGCTGTCCGTGGTGCTGAAACATGCGTTCAGTTCTCGTGAGCTTCACGTGCACGACAGCAGTGATGTCAGATATCTGACCGAGACCTGCTTCTTACTCAGAACAAACCTGAATAAACTCAATAGAGCGCATGAGTGACAGATCAGGCTCAGCGCCGCTGGATCCGGAAGTAGTTTTTCCATTCGTTTCTCACAGAGGGATTTCAAAAAAGTCTTCATTAAAGCTTTATAAGCCAATCAGCTACGAGGTGAATCACAAAACTACTGTTTCGACTCTCTGATTGGTGGATCTTCTGTACAGCATCATGGGTAATGTAGTTTTTCACCACGAATTCCACTGTTAAACACTGTTTTACTTTCGGACCTGACTGTTGTGCTCTAAAATGATGAACTGAAAAAAATGATGTAGGGTTTACTTTTTTCACTCAGAAATTGCTAGTAAATTTCACAAATATTTACAAAGAAATTGATTGAATTACACATGAAATTTTGAAGTAGAAATACTGAAATAGTATGTTTTTGTAAAACATACTCCAATAATCTTTGTTTCATTAACAACTTCAAAATTACATTTTTTAAATTGTGGCTCTTCCAGTGAAACAACAGACTTCTCTCTGATAACATCCAAAATCCAAACAAAAACCGTTACATTGAACCAAATCCCTGACCGACAGTTTTTCTTTTTTTGCAAATGCATTACACTCAGGTGTACTTCACAAAACTGTCGCTACCTCTGTTTCATTGCAACTTTAAGTTTTTCCTATTGTGTTTGTATAATTTGTACTCATCTAGTTCTGAATAGGGTTGCAAAGGGGCGGAAAATTTACAGAAACTTTCCATGGGAAGTTCAGCTGGAGAAATTTTGGAAACTAAAGAGGTGGTTGATTATAATTATATAATTATAATATAATTATAACTTTTTTTAACTTTAGTTAGTGTGTAATGTTGCTGTTTGATCATAAACAACATCTGCAAAGTTACGACGCTCAAAGTTCAATGCAAAGGGAGATATTTTCTTTTAGGGTGCGTTCACACTTGTCATGTTTGGTTCGATTAAAACGAACCCTGGTGCGATTGCTCTGTTAGTGCGGTTCATTTGAACATATGAGAACGCTGCCATCCGAACCCTGGTGCGCACCAAACAAGCGGACCGAGACCGCTGAAAAGATGGGTCTCGGTCCGCTTCCAAACGAACTCTGGTGCGGTTCGAATGATATATGAACGCAACACGGACCAAAGACATGTAACCGAACCAAAAACAGGAAGACGAGACCCTAAAAAGGACAGAATCCTCACGCATGTCGGTTTTTCTCGTCATAGGTGCGAGTTTGCTCATTACAGGCATCAGACGCGCGTCTCCATGCAGCAGATCATTTGTGTGTGTGACGGATGGATTCCCGCCGCTGTTTTGACTACTTTACACATTTTATAAGCTCTTCACGAGTTCCCAGCTGGCCAAAATACTATCACATGCAGGCTACGCACACACAACGAGCGCATTTACCTCAGCACACAGCACTGTTTTGGATGTTCGGTAAGTTCCGTCTCAAAATAGGCAATACGTCATAAAATCCGACCAATCACGTTGTGAATGTATCCCTATGCCTTAAGGTTCGGTATCTTTTGGTTCGGTGATAAAATTGCCAATGTGAACGCTAACCGGACCAGGACTAAATGTTTTTTTTTCTTCTTTGGTCCGGACCAAATAAACCAAACAAACCGAACAACAAGTGTGAACGCACCCTTACAGAATTCGCTGTTTAAGGACTACAACAAACGGCTGGTAGGGACTACAACGTGCTTCTTCCTGGGTTAGTGACATCACTTATCCTAAAATTTACATAAACCCCGCCCCCGAGAACACACAACAAAGGGGGCGGGGCCATGTTGGGCTGCTTTAGAGAAGAGGAAGAGTTGTTGTAGTAGAGTGTTGTTGACATGCTGTCATTTTTACGCCGGACTGCTTCACAAACGAGGGTCAATTCAACACAAAAGATGAACATGACGGCACATGCTAGTGGATGAGTTGAATCAACTCCACAGCAACTACATCAATTTATCCACTAACCATTCAGAAACGTCTAAAAGTTGTAACTTCTTCCTGAGTCTCTCCATCAGTGTCGACTCCGGTTTGAACAATGTAAGGCTGAACACCGTTACTGACAATCCTCATTTTGTCTGCATGAGATTCTCCAGCTTTATTGTTGTTGAGCTGTTAAAGCTCCGCCCTCTTCTGGAGCAGCAGCTCATTTGCATTTAAAGGGACACACACATAAACGGCGTGTTTTTGCTCACACCCAAATAGGGGCAAATTTAACAAGCTGTAATAAATGATCTGTGGGGTATTTTGAGCTGAAACTTCACAGACACATTCTGGAGACACCAGAGACTTAAATTACATCTTGTGAAAAGGGGCATTTACTGGGAATTTATGGGAATTTATTGGAAATTTGGGTAATTTATATATTTGTATGGTCACAAGCAAACATTTGCTTAAAAATGTATTTTGATTTGTGAAAAAAGCATGAATGTTGAATAAAATAAACATATTTCCTGTGATCCCCCCAAAAAAAGTCCCATAAAAAATGTCAAATGAAATGTCAAATTCAGGGGTGTGGCCTGAAAGAAATGTTCTCTGTTCATGTGATTGAGGAAATTCAACTGAATTTGCATAAAATCTGGTTGTTTTAACCAAGATTATGCTGCAAGATGGGTTTTTTTCCAGCTACATTTAAGTTCCCTGTTATAGGCTAACCTACAATTTTGCAAATGTCCAGTTTATTTCCGTTAATTCCCATGGAAAGTTTCCAACTTTTGAATGTTTTGTCTGAGAGACAGAGATGCATCGATGGAAATCGTCTGATAAAAATCAATTTATAAATTCACATGGTGCACTCATTCCTTCATGAACAGAATTCTGGCTTTTAAACTGGTTGAATTGGATTAAAATCAGAATTGTTGGGCTCTATTGTTGTTCTTCCACAGGTGCATTGTGGGATCTCGCCAGTGTCTCTGAGCCTGATCACAGAATCCAGCGATGCATTTGGAAGCTGGCCCAGTTTTAAATCAATAACCAAACTACACACACACACACACACACACTATATCCAATTACTGGTGCCATTATAAACAGAGCTACTGATTTACAGATCCCACACACTTTCTGACTGAACTCACTCAAATCATTAAAGATAATTATTCATATCAGTACTATAGCTACTATAAAAGCATAAAATGATGTTGTAATGTTGCTATCAGAGTGTCATGCACCATCAAGGAGGGATTTGAATGCTGATCTGCACGTCATAAATAAACCATAGTCACACCGATGTGTGCTAAAGATCACAAATCACACACAATGTCATCAGAAAGAGTTGTGATTTTGAATGAACTGCATCATCACGAGACAAAATCCATGTGTTTGTTGCCATGGAAACCGTATGACGGTTGTGTCGGGGTTAATTTTGCAACAATATTTGTACTTGTGCGAGCTCCATGTTTTTTAGTGTACTTGTTTAGGCGTTGACTAGAGACACATCGTCAGTAATGTTCTGGCAGAAATAATTCATGAATCCGGTTATTTATAGCAACCTGACCTTGATTTTTCTCGCAGTCATAGTTTAAGCACTGTGAGGGCGATAGATGCTGTAGGGCGTTTGGTTAATAGTTCTGTCATGTCACTCGTCATATCGGTACACACACTGCAGACGCGCTCAAACACACCTGCATTATCCAATCACGTTTCCCATACTGATGTGTTGCCATAGCTACAGTACTTTCCAACACTTTGCATTACAATGGCAACTATTCTCTCCTCAAAGTTGTGGTGTCACTGCAGGGGTGCCATTGCGTGACCGTGACGTCAGCCGTGTGAAGTTACCATGGCGACCCCTGCTTCCAGGGTGCATTTTGAAATGTGCATGAGGAGTGCAGTGCTGCTGTTTTTATTCCAGTGCATGTTGTGTGAATGTTGCATCTTCTGACATTAATCTGCACGATTATTGCATAGAGAAGAGTGTTGAATGCATTACTGTTCGAGTTGTGTTTAGGAAGTTTACATGGTCTCTGTTTAGCTTCTATATGGCTGTTGTTTAACATTTGCATATTTGTAAAAGGCAGTTAATGATCAACATTTAAGTATTTTTTTCTGTTTGCCCTGTCAAGTTTTTTACTTACCCACTAGCCCTACCACAAATATGATAAATAGCTTCTTTTTTTAGTGCGTTAGAGCAAAATATGTATGTTTTGTCATTAAAAATTCATTTCTTTATTGCAAAAATATATAATGACTGTTAGAGCTGCACAATTCTGGATATGTTTTTTTAAAAATCAGTTTAAATGAATGATTCAATGACTCATTCATAAATACTTGTTTCATTACTGGATGAATCAGTGTTTTTAAATGAATTTCTTGAATTAATGATTCAATGACTCACTCATAAATACTTGTTTCATTACTGGATGAATCAGTGTTTTTAAATGAATTTCTTGAATTAATGATTCAATGAGTCACTTGTTGCCACCTACAGGTGTAACGATGTAATGAATACAATCTTTATTTGAAGTTACTACCAAGTTATTTTCACTACTGTAGACGTCAGTGTTTATATCTGAACTATAAACTTTGATCCCAGTACTTGTGTGATAAATTGAATGATTGTAAGACAGAAATAATGATACTGTGTGGTTGAAAGACTGTTTGTGAAGCTGTTTCTTGTCTATACATGACAGTTGCTTTCTCTGGATCAACGGTGGCGCCAACGCATGAATGTTCGCTGTGATCGTACTTGTCAAAGTTTTAATAGACAGACAAATTTTGGAGTAAGATTGTGTGGGTGTTTGAATTGGGATCACAATCTTTTACTGATAAAACGCACAGCTCTAATGACTGTTATAAATTGTACTTTTTGCTTAAAGAAAAAACGGCATGCGGTGTGAAAGTGTACTGGTTTGTTTTGAATTTTCAATCCATTCTAAATATCACAACACATATTTTTTTTTGCAAATTTAACAAATCCTCATCTTTGTCATTCATGCTAGATGAAGTTACCCTGTTGACTTTTTTTTTTGGTTACTACAAAAACAAAAACATTCTACAGACAGTTTTCAATACATCAGATAAAGCCAAATGTTTTAGGTTTAGTTGATTGTTTTATAAGGTATAAAAGGCCTACACATATAGGACACAGACTGAGCTGCTGCACTTCATAATCCAATTTGTCCTAAATATAAGACATGCTTTATATAAAGGGCTTCAAAATAACTTGTAAGATATAGTTAAAGGGATAGTTCACCCAAAAATGAAAATAATCCCATGATTTACTCACCCTCAAGCCATCCTAGGTGTATATGACTATGTTCTTTCTAATGAACACAACTGGAGTTACATTAATGTATTCTGGCTATAATGGGAGTGAATGGGGGGTGAGATTTTGTAGCCCAAAAAAGTGCATCCATTCATCATAAAAGTAATCCATGGGTTTTTGTAAGAAAAATATCCATATTTATAACTTTATAAAGTAGAATCACTGGCTTCCGGTAATGGCTATACTCAAGTCTAGTTCTAGTGGAAGAGTGACCTCTGACCCGACGCATGACGTATAGCAGTGGTTCTCAAACTTTTTAGCTTGGAGTACCCCCTGAAGGGATTACCATCCTTCTGCGTACCCCCTCTCTTCCACTTCCACTGCAGTCACACCTGTTCCATTAAGGGACAATATTTGCCCCCTAAATTGATTTTCCAGTGCATATTTTTACGTTTATGAATAACTTTATAAAGTAAATAATGTTTTAAATAAAAAATGTTCAACAGAGAAATATGCAATGATGGTAAAACAAAGTGATACTTTTAAATATTAAACTAAAACTGCCAGTAGGTGGCAGCAAGTCACTGTTTTTATGAGTGATTCATCGAGTCATTCATTCATTATCGAAGCAAGTGGCTGTGAATGAATCGTTGAATCACTGACTCTCACGATTCGTTCAAAGCCGCATTCGTGTGTTGTAGTTCTGCTCTGGTTTTCGTTAGAAATATTTTTTCGTTGCAAAATAGAGTAAATACTGACAGTACTGTGTTTAAAATGTACGTTTTGTTTTTTGACCTGTTGTATAATAATGCACGTTTGCAGTCATGTGGATATTTGGGTACAATTGCATTCTTCCTTGTTATCAACATTAAATACAAGAACTCACACAAGGTATGTTTTTGTATCGAAGAAAGTTTGAGTCTTAAATTGATATAAATCCACTATCTGTGTCTATATTTGTTCTTCATGCAAGTGCTAAATCCCCACTGTTACAAAGGTGCATTGTCGAGAACGGCAGTAATTTAGCGCGATTTAAGGCAGACTGCACGCAATCTATCATATGCATGCTGCTTCTGTGGATACAGTCATTTTAGACTGCAAAACATGAGGTAATTTGATTAAATGTAATGGATTTACGGCATTTTGCCAGTTAGAAATACATGCTCGGTTTTAATATTATGGTATGGTATGGTGGTGTAGAGTTAAAATAACTACTCCGCATTTTGTTCGCGTACCCCCTTTTGTCACCTCACGTACCCCAGTTTGAGAAACACTGACGTATAGGATGTAGGAGTAGCGTAAGCTTATGTGTCAGTAGACGCCTCTTGCGGTTCAAACTAATAGGGCTGGGCAACAAACTCAAGCTCCTCCAACATTTTTCTTTAAAAGTTCTCGTTTTGTACTTCTAATCCGTGAACGGTGTTTTGTTTTGCGCTTCTGTGTTCGTCAATACCTCGTGTGTCAGGTCAGAGGTTACTCTTCCGCTGGAATCGACTCGCATACGGAAGCCAGTGATTCTAGTTTATAAAGTTATAAATATGGATATTTTTCTTAAAAATACCCATTGCTTCGCTTCAGAAGGCCTTTATTAACCCCCTGGAGTTGTATGGATTATTTTTATGATGGATGGACACACTTTTTTGGGCTTCAAAATCTCGCCCCCCATTCACTCCCATTATAAAGCTTGGAAGAGCCAGGATACATTTTAATGTAACTTCAATTGTGTTCATTAGAATGAACATAGTCATATACAACTAGGATGGCTTGAGGGTGAGTAAATCATGGGATTATTTTCATTTTTGGGTGAACTATCCCTTTAACTCGTATAGTTTACCCCGTCAGATGCTCTGACAGATACTTGCGTGTGGTGTTTTCATCAGTGCATTACTTACATTTCACATGTATATTCTCCATCTGTAAATGCTAGAAAGTCATGCAAATATTTCCATTTTGCTGTCAGGAGTAGATGAACCTTCAGCGAGCAAATCCCCACTAAACTTCACAGACTTCAGTGAACGAGCACCATCGTAGACAGAGAGCAATAGAACAATTCTGACTAAATTATACATTTTGTTAAAATATTTGTTGTTGGACTTAAACCCCCAGTTTCACAGAAATGCTTAAGCTAGTCCTAGACTAAAATGCATGTTTGAGCTGTTTTAACTGAAATCAACTCTTTATCTTAAAATATATCAGAGCCATTATTTTTTCTCAAGATGTACACCAGTAATGTATTTCTAGTGCACGTTCATAAAAGCTATTTAAATACCCTAATTTAACTAAGGTTTAATTCTGGCTTAGGCTAAGCCCTGTCTGTGAAACCAGGCCTAAATGTGCCAAGTTCAAAAGAACAAAAGATTTGAAATAGAAATATTTTGTATAATATCATAAATGTCTTTACTGTCATTTTTGATCAATTTAATGCATTCTTTGTGGAGTCAAATTAATGCCTAAAAGTTTTGCACAAAAATAAAGTTTTGCAAAACCAAAAAAAAAGAATTGAGCAATAAAAAAATGTTTTGCAAACAAAAATAAAGAATTGCAAAGGAAAAATAAAGTATTGAGCAGAAAAAAATAAGTTTTGCAAACAAAAATAATAAATTGCTAAATAAAATAACGTAGTGCAAAAATAAAAATATAATTAATTACAAAAATCAATGACAGCTGTAATCCTATTTTATCTTTGCCACATATTTTTCATGCTCAAACCTACTAAATCATTTGCAACGCTCATTTTATTCTGCGTTTCAGTCAAGCGTGCGCTCACGATACCGGTTTTCCTTTGCGCTGCACTGTTCTGTGCGGTTCTCTTTATGGCACTGGTTTGACGTGAGGGTGGAGTCAAGAAACAGGGGCACGCCCCCGCAAAACACGTCATCGGCAGGAGACGCAGATCAGAACAGAACAGATCAAGCATTGAGACAGAGCGCATTTATTATAATCTGAAAACCACGCCCACCGGGGGAAAAACAATCCAACCGTCTCCATTGACTTTGTATTGCGTGAGGCTGCCTTCTTGTCTTTTCTGACTCATTACAAAAAACAGAACAATGCCTAAAAGCTGCTGTGTGACAAGGTGTACAGCTAACAAGCTAAAAAACCCAGAAATAAGTTTTTATAAGCTGTCGACCCAAAAAACGAATGTTTAAGGACACAAAAGTGGATACAGGCAGTGAGACAGAGCGCAACGGGTCATATTACTATAAGAAATGCATTGGAGGGGGTCGTAATCGGCGACAACATATGCTAAACAAACCAACAAAAACAAACCATTCATTATTTTTAACCATGTCAAAGAATTATTTCACCTGTCGCCGATTACGTTCCCCTCCAATGCATTTCGCGGAGGCGTGCCCCTGTTTCTTGACTCCACCCCCACGTCAAACCAGTGCCATAAAGAGAACCGCACAGAAAAGTGCAGCGCAAAGGAAAACCAGTATCGTGAGCGCACGCTTGACTGAAACGCAGAATAAAATGAGTGTTGCAAATGATTTAGTAGGTTTGAGCATGAAAAATATGTGGCAAAGATAAAATAGGATTACAGCTGTCATTGATTTTTGTAATTAATTATATTTTTATTTTTGCACTACTTTATTTTATTTTGCAATTTATTATTTTTTCCGTTCAATACTTTATTTTTCCTTTGCAATTCTTTATTTTTGTTTGCAAAACATTTTTTATTGCTCAATTCTTTTTTGTGTTTTGCAAAACTTTATTTTTGTGCAAAACTTTAAGGCATTAATTTGACTCCATAATTCTTGATTAAGAAAAGAATTTATTTCGAAAAAAAAAAAAAAAAACTTGCTGAGAGTGAAGCACAGGATCAGGATGTTTAGTAGGTAGTCAGATGCTGTTTTACTGCCACCTAGTGGAGATGTTCCAGACACACTCTCTTTAATCAAATTAATAAAAAAATAAGACAGCATGATGATGTCATAAAGAATGGAATTCAAGATGATACACGTGCTGTGGAAGATCAAAGGCGCTGCATTATACATGAAACACAAAGAATTCTTTGGTTGCTGTGGATACAAATAGTAACATGCCTTGCTCTAATCAAGGAGTTCCATCGCCTGTATTTATAGTCTCAGATCTGTTTGAGTGAATGTTCATGTTTGCATGGCGATTCTGTTGCTGTTGCTGTTGTTGGATATTGAAGGTTTTAAAGCTGCATGTGGATGTGAGAGAGGTACAGATGTGAGTGCAGGCAGAGAGGTTTGAAGATGCTCGAGTTTTCTGCTCATAAATGATGCAGGCTCTCAGAATAAACGATTGCATCACGCAAATACACACTCACACACATGAAACATTCATCGCGCTCTCTCTGTAGTGTTTATTTGTGGAGCTGATGCTGTTGTTTAGTGGATGGTGATGGAGGCTGCGCTTCACGCTGATCACCACTAACAGGCAGCATAGAACCGGTAACCTAGTGAGCTGCCTAACTAGACTGCGCTTTTATAGAGTGCAAAGTCGTTTCCAAAAGAGTTTAATAATACTGCCCTTTGGCTCAGTTCTAATGCAGCGTTATCAGTGTCATTTCCAGATTAGGCAATACCAGAATGCAATGCGATTATGCAGTAAAGTTAATATTTGTGCAGCACTTTTCACAATATACATTCATTCAAAGCAGGATTTACTTTTAATTAATATATTTTAACTATTTTTTAATTTTGAATAAGTTTTATGAATGCAGCAGCTTGTAAACATAATTTATCACTAAATCACTTCCTCATATAGAACCTTTTTAGCGTAAAGAGTTCTTTAAAATGGAGTCAAGAACCTTAGAGTTCAATATAGAACCCCACTGAAGTAAAAATGCTGGGTTAAAAACAACCCAAGTTAAAAATGGACAAACCCAGTGATTGGGTTAAATGTTTGCCCAACCTGCTGGGTAGTTTTATTTAACCCAACTATTGTTTAAAAATGACTGTATTGCTTGCTTAAAATGAACCCAAAATAGGTTGGAAATTAACATTTATTAATATGTTTAATAAATGAACATTTATTAATAAGTTTAATGAATAATAATTAAACAACAAACATTTATTAAATTGCTTATTAATAAATGTTCACCTTTGATTATTATTGTTGCCTCTAGTAATTATTTGTCTGATTTTTAATTTTCAACCTATTTTGGTTCATTTTAAGCCTGTCATATAGTCTTTTTTAACAATATTTGGGATAAATAAAACTACCCAGCAGGTTGGGTCAAACATTTAACCCAAAACAACCCATTCGCTGGGTTTGTCCATTTTAACCCAACATTTTTTAGAGTGAATAGTTACATTTTTCGACTTGTAAGTACTTATAATGCTGGGTTCATATCTGTCTCTAAAAAATGCTGGGTTAAAAACAACAGAAGTTGGGTTAAATATGGACAAACACAACATTTGGGTTGTTTTGACCCAGCCATGACAGGCTTAAAATGAACCCAAAAAAGGGGCTGGAATTTAAAATCAGACACATAATTACTAGAGGAAACAATAAGGAACATTTATTAATAAGTAATTTAATAAATGTTTATTATTTAATTATTATTCTTAAAATTAACCCAAATTTCCAAACTTTTTGGGTTCATTTTAAGCAAGACATACAGTCATTTTTTAACAATACACTCTAAAAAATGCTGGGTTAAAAACAACCCAAGTTGGGTTAAAAATGGACAAACCCAGCGATTGGGTTGTTTTGACCCAGCTGTTGGGTTGAATCTTTAACCCAACCTGCTGGGTAGTTTATTTAACTCAACTGATGTTTAAATCACTTTGATCACTTAAAATGAACCCAAAATAGGTTGGAAAATAACATGTATTAATATGTTTAATTAATAATAATTAAATAATAAACATTTATTAAATTGCTTATTAATAAATGTTCATCTTTTGATTATTATTGTTGCCTCTAGTAATTATGTGTCTGATTTTTAATTTCCAACATATTTTGCGCTCATTTTAAGCCAGCCATATAGTCATTTTTAAACAATAGTTGAGTTGGGCAAACATTAACATTGGGCAAACATTAACCCAACCGCTGGGTTTGTCCATAATAAACCCAACTTGGGTTGTTTTTAACCCAGCATTTTTTAGAGTGTAGTTGAGTTAAATAAAACTACCCAGCAGGTGGGTCAAACATTTAACCCAACCGCTGGGTTAAAACAACCCATTCGCTGGGTTTGTCCATTTTTAACCCAACTTGGATCATTTTTAACCCAGCATTTTTTTAGAGTGAATATTTACATTTTTTGACTTGTAAGTACTTATAATGCCAGGTTCAGACTACACAATATCAGCCAGATTTTTGGCAAGATCTGTTTGGCGTACACTCTAAAAAATGCTGAGTTAAAAACAACCCAAGTTGGGTTAAAAATGGACAAACCCAGCAATTGGGTTGTTTTGACGCAGCCGTGACAGGCTTAAAATGAACCCAAAATAGGTTGGAAATCAGACACATAATTACTAGAGGCAACAATAATAATCAAACGGTGAACATTTATTATTAAGCAATTTAATAAATGTTTATTATTATTATTTATTATTATTATAATAAATGTTAATTATTATTCATTAAACATATTAATAAATGTTAATTTCCAAAATATTTTGGGTTCATTTTAAGCAAGCAATATAGTCATTTTTAAACAATAGTTGAGTTAAATAAAACTACCCAAACATTTAACCCAACCACTGGGTCAAAACAACCCAATCACTGGGTTTGTCCATTCTTAACCCAACTTGGGTTGTTTTTAACCCAGCATTTTTTAGAGTTCAGGGTGTTGTGGTGATTCGTAAATGACAATGATCGTCGGGACGCATCAGACAAAAATATTGTGTAGTCTGAACCCAGTAGAATTGATTCAATATCTCACAGCATTTATATTAATATAGTGTTTCAGAGGACGGCATGTTTGAAATGCTGTATTTATATGTGAAGGGGTCAAGACATTGATCACAATGACAGCAGAAACTTCATAATTGTTGATGACCTGTGTGTGTGTGTGTGTGTGTTGGTATTGAGTTTTCAGATCAATTTCCAAACTGCTCCATCAGGGGTCATAATAATGACAGATTGCCATTGGTTCCTTCCTTCATCGACTGACCAATCAGAGCACAACTCCTACCAACCCAAAGACACTAAATACAGATTATAGAGTTTCAGTTTCCGTCTCTTTTCTTATTTTTCCAAATCTGATCTCTGATTTGAAACAGACACTCATTTTGGGATCATTGCTGAGGGCAGGTTACACTCCTCAGAACACACACACACACACACACACCTGCAGTGCTGAGATGGGGTTATACTACTCCTAGATCATTAGGGGTCATCTTCAAAACTCGTCTTTCAGCTCGGCCTTCCTCTTCCTCTTCCTCCTTATTCTCATCTTGTTCTTTACAGGTCACTGCGCTGCTTTTTTTAGTGGTGACTCGACACAAATATCTGATATTTAATTGTAGATGCTCATTTTCACCTGTCTTGAGATGATTTTTTCCACCATCTGGCACTAAATTAAAGGGAAAGCACTAGATTTTGTCAGAGATTTAACTCTTTAAGAGCACTGCTTCTTGAACAGCACTATCCTGTAATGGAGGTCCAACCTTACTCATTAACTATTCATCTCAAAATGAGTAGTTATCCATATTTTATACTGTACAGTATAATGTTGTGATGTCTAAATTCACTTTTGCAAATAATAAAAATTTTAAATCTTACTGTAATCTAGTGGCAATAACAGCCATTTTACATTATATATCTACAAATATGATTCAAAAATACATTTTTTTTTACTTTTTGAAAAAGTCTCTTCTGCTCATCAACATTTATTTGATCAAAAATACAGTAAAAACAGTGAAATAATATTACAGTTTAAAAATATCTGTTTTCTATGTGAATATATAGTAAACTGTAATTTATTCCTGTGATCAAATCTGAATTTTCAGCATCATTACTCCAGTCTTCAGTGTCACATGATCCTTCAGAAATCATTCTGATTTCATGATTTGATGCTCAGGAAACATTTATGATTATTATCAATGTTGAAAGCAGTTGTGCTGCTTCATATTTGTAAACTGTGAGACATTTTATTTTTTTTATCATAAGACATTTCATTAAAAATATATTAAAAACGTTTTATATAAAAATGTGTGTATGTATGATGCATAGATGCATAAGGCAAGTACCATGCATGGATGCTTTACTTGTAGGGACCTCAAGTGTGTGTGTGTGTGTGTGTGTGTGTGAGTGTGCACAAGTACTACTGGCCTACTCAGCGGAGACTATAGATAGACATCCTCTCTTTCTCTCTCTCTCTCTCTCTCTCTCTCTCTCTCTCTGATAAAATAATCAGTGTTGTGTGATGAAGGTTGAATGATGTATCTGGGTCACAGTGATTGGCCTCTTTACTGGAGACTTCAGAAGCGATCTCTCAGCACCTGACAGCTCTGCGTATTCGATAAGGTATCGGTACCTGAGTCAGCAGCAGTGGCAGCTGCTCTATCACCGCCATCCGTCAGAGATCAGAGCCTCGGGCGTCCGTCGCTACACCTACTTGCGCAAATTAACGCTGTTCATCATAAAAAGCAATCACATGAAGCCAAACCATCCATAAATGTAATTATCAAGCTGCATTTGAAATGCCCTAATTAAACTTTGTCCTAATGATACTGACTCATGAATGTTGTTCGTTTACAATGTTCTGCATTGTAATGATTTATTTGCAACATCTCACGAGCGGTGTGAAATGACTTTTTTTGCGTTGAATCTGCTCAGATTTTTGTCTTAAATTTGGGCCGAGACACATTAGCCAAGCCTGTGAGGGCTTGATTTTGTCTGCGGGGAATTGATTGGATGGTTGTGGTTTGCTATTGGTGGATCTCATGTGAGTGACAGGTTGCCCTCATCATCAGAGAAGAGAAGAGATGTTGCTGCAAGAGGGAGGGGAGGTTATTTTGACAGGCTATAGGGCCGTTTACACAACACCATTTTCAACTAAAAACTGAAAACTTTTCATGTGTTTTGGCCGTTCATTTACATAGCTACTGCGTTTTGTGGGCCTGTAAATGCAAATTTTCGGGTTTCAAAGTGAAAATTTTTGAAAACAATACCGTTATCGTCTCGGTGTAAACTACAAAAATGCATAATTGTGAAAACGGTAACGTCATGTGCATGCGTATTATGTGTTCAGTCTATTGGTGTATAGTGTTTCTTGACAAAGTGACATCGCCATCTACTGGCCTGGCAGCAGCATACAGCATTTTTAGTCGCTTTCGTGGAACTGTGTGAACAGGAATCGTTTTCACAATGTTGTCGTCTGTACACAAAAAACACGAAGGAATTTTTTTCCCGTTTTTTTGTACATCGTTGTCGTGTAAACGTACCCTTAATTCAAGAGGCGATTTGCACGACACTGTTTTCAAATAAAAACGGAAAACGTTTTATTCATTTTGGCTGTTCATTTACATAGCTACTGAGTTTTGGGGCCTGAAAATGCAAATTTTTGAAAACGGGTTTCAAAGTGCAAGTTTTTGAAAACAGTACCATTACTGTCTTGGTGTAAACTACAAAAACGTGTATTTGTGAAAACGGTAACGTCATATGTAGTGTTTCTTTACAAAGTGACATCGCCATCTACTGGGCCTGGCAGCAGAATACAGTGTTTTAGTCGCTTTCGCAGAACTGTGTGAGCAGGAATCAAATAAAAACTGAACATTTTTTATGTGTTTTGGCCGTTAATTTACGCGACAACAACATTCATTATTGTCAGTGTAAACTACAAAAACGCGTATTTGTGAAAATGGTAACGTCATGCGCATTACTTGTTCAGTCTATAGGTGCATAGTGTTTCTTTATAAAGTGACATCGCCATCTACTGGCATGGCAGCAGAATACAGCGTTTTTAGTCGTTTTCACAGAATTGTTTTGACAACATTGTCGTCTGTACATGAAAAACACAAAAGAAAAATGCATCTGTTTTTTAGTACATCATTGTCGTGTAAACATACCCTTTAGTCAAAATGCCATTTGCATGACACCGTTTTCAACTAAAAGCAGAAGACTTTTTATACGTTTTGGCTGTTCATTTACACAACTACTGTGTTTTGGGGGTCTGTAAATGTAGATTTTTGAAAACAGGTTTCAAAGTGTACGTTTTTGAAAACGATACTGTTATCATCCCGGTGTAAACTACAAAAACGCATATTAGACTTGTGCCGATATTCGGTAATGCGATAAATCGCGATAATGAATATGCACGATATTGTAATCGTGGGCACTTCAGAATACCGTAAATAATAATTTATTACCAATTATTAATTTTTTATAAGGCAATTAAGAATACTTTACCCATCAATCGTATAAAATGCACAACACCGCTGTATTCTGCATCAAAAGGACACGCGCTCAGATGTAAACAATCCCAACGTGCACGAGAAGCACATGGCGGAACCAGTGAAGGAGACGAGCTGAATGAAAGTGCGCGTTCACTCTCTGACAGCAGAGGGCGCTGATGGAACAGCAGCGTGCAGCGGTTACCACGGAAACCGTGCAAACAAAGTAACTGCGCTAGTGAAGTTTTTAAAATGCTTCAAACAGCCATTCATTTTTTTGTAATCTCAGTGTTGTTCATCACAGCACCAAATACTGAATACTTAAAAAAGACTTAAAAGGATATTTATTTTCAAACCTAAACATTTTTATATTTTAATCTGGACTACAACATGCCCTAATGATTAGAAATGTTCTGATTATTTGTTTTTTGTTCAGTAAAACTTTGAAAACATACAGCTTCATTAGTTAACATGTTAATTCATTATCACTAAACTGACAATAAAAATACTTATAAAGTATTAATTATTATTAATTAATGTTAATTTCTTAGTTACTGTTTAATAACATTACTAAAATCAAAATAACTTATTTAATGGACCTGAGATAAAACTAACAATGATCAGTTGTGTTTCTAAACTAACATTAACAAAAAATAACACTTTCTGTAACAAATGTAGCTATTGCTCAATCTTAGTTAATGCATTAAATAGAGTAAAGTGTTATCTGTTGTTCTTTATAGCCTAATTCTTTTGCATTTTAATCTGTTTGAAAATTTCAGTCAGAGTTGTTTTTGTTTTATTACAAAAAGAGTTCTTAAACCTGTTAAACTATGACAAAAATTGTTTTGCAACTTATTTTAATATCGTGATAATACCGTATACCGTGATAAAAGCTTCATCAATTAATCGCAACATGAAAATTTGATACCGTCACATGCCTAACGCATATTTGTGAAAACGGTAACATCATGCACATGCAGGGGCGTAAATTTCATCTGACAGATGGGGGGGACAATAAACATAAAATTTCTCAAATAATACAACCAAAATTTTACTTATGTGGATATATGTAGCGTACCACAAAAGAAAACCTTACTATCATTATTAGTGTAGCATGGAGACTGTGCCATTATGCTCAATGTTTCTCTTTGGTTAAATGAAAAAACTGACTAAATTGACCAAAATATTCTTCTTCAAAACCATTTATTTATTGCAATATTTAAGTTGTTTACAACCAAGTCACCAAAATACGATGAATACACATTGAGCAAAACCCAACACACAACAGTAAATATATTAGCCCTATTACAGTTCACACATATGCTTATCACAATGTTAGTTGTAGTTGGTGTGGGTGACTTAGTATCCAACAAGCTATCGCAAACAAGCTAGGTAACATTATAATCGCTAACATAGCGGACTCACGGAAAAAATACATCAGTTATCTTTATAAAGTGCCATCGCCATCTACTGGCATGGCAGCGGAATATAGCGTTTTTAGTCGCTTTCGTGGAACTATGTGAACGGGAATTGTTTTGACAATGTTGTCGTCTGTACACGAAAAACGCAAAGAAACTTTTTCCATTTTTTGTACATTGTTGTGTAAACGTACCCTTAGTCATGGGGCCATTTACATGATACCATTTTCAAATAAAAATGGAAAACTTTTTATGTGTTTTGGCTGGTCATTTACACGACAAAAGCGTTTTAAGGGCCTGTAAACACAAATATTTGAAAACGGGTTTCAAAGTGTGAGTTTTTGAAAACTATACCGGTGTAAACTACAAAAAAAAAGTATTTGTGAAAACAGTAACGTCATGCGCATTACGTGTTCAGTCTATAGGTGCATAGTGTTTCGCCATGACATCAAGTGACACCGCCATCTACTGGCATGGCAGCAGAATACAGTGCTTTAGTCGCTTTTGCGTGAATGGGAATCGTTTTGACAACGTTGTCGTCTGTACGCGAAAAACACAAATTAATTTTTTAAACATTTTTTGTACATTGTTGTCATTTAAACGTATCTTTAGTCATAGGGGCCATTTACACAACACTGTTTTCAACTAAAAACAAAAGTTTTTTTGCTTTTTGGCCTTTCATTTGCAAGACTACTGCGTTTTGGAGGCCTGTAAACGCAAATTTTTGAAAACAATGATGTCATGCGCACGTGTTCAATCTATAGGCGCAAAGTGTTTCTTTACAAAGTGACATCGCTATCTACTGGCCAGGCAGCAGAATACAGCGTTTTAGTCCCTTTTGTGTAAATTTGTGAATGGGAATCGTTTTGACAACATTGTCATCAGATTTTTTTTTAACGTTTTTTGTACATTGTTTTCATGTAAACGTATCTTTAGTCATAGGGGCCGTTTACACAACACTTTTCAACTAAAAACAGAAAAAGTTTTTTTTTGCTTTTTGGCCTTTCATTTGCACGATTACTGCGTTTTGGAGGCCTGTAAATGCAAATTTTTGAAAAATTATGTCATGCGCATGTGTTCAATCTATAGGCGCATAGTGTTTCTTTACAAAGTGACATCGCCATCTACTGGCCTGGCAGCAGAATACAGCGTTTTTAGTCTTTTTCATGGATCCGTGTGAACAGGGATCGTTTTGACAATTTTGTCGTCTGTACACGAAAAACGCAAAGGAAAATTTTTCCATTTTTTGTACATCATTGTCGTGTAAACGTACCCTTAAGCCGGGGACACACTTAACGATTGTAAGACCGATTATGAATGTAAATTGATACTTATGACTGATCGCGCTTAAACGCGTCCAGTCAGAGCCAGTTGCGTTCAGTCTACAATTACAGTCGGTGTTCTAATTCCATGTGTGTATTTAAATCTGCTTCAATCGCAGGAAACAATCGCTGTGTGTTGAGCTCAGTCTTAGAATGTTTGAACTAGTCGTTTAATGTGTGCCCGGCTTTAGTCATAGGGGCCATTTACATGATACCATTTTCAAATAAAACTGGAAAACGTTTTATGTGTTTTGGCCATTCATTTACACAACAAAAACGTTTTAAGGGCCTGTAAACGCAAATATTTGAAAACGGGGTTTCAAAGTGTGAATTTTTGAAAACTATACTGGTGTAAACTACAAAAACGTATAGGTGCATAGTGTTTCTTTACAAAGTGACATCGCCATCTACTGGCATGGCAGCAGAATACAGCGTTTTTAGTCGCTTTCGCATAAATGGGTGAATGGAAATCCTTGTGACAATGTTGTCGTCTATACATGAAAAACACGAAGGAAATTTTTTTTTTTATGTTTTTTTGACACTGTTCTCATGTAAACGTATCTTTAGTCATAGGGGCCGTTTACTCAACACTTTTCAACTAAAAACAGAAAACGTTTTTTTTTTGCTTTTTGGCCTTTCATTTGCACGACTACTTCGTTTTGGAGGCCTGTAAACGCAAATTTGAAAAAGATGTCATGCGCACGTGTTCAATCTATAGGTGCATAGTGTTTCCATCTACTGGCCTGGCAGCAGAATACAGCCTTTTTAGTCGTTTTCGCGGATCCGCGTGAACGGGGATCATTTTGACAATGTTGTCATCTGTACGCGAAAAATGCAAAGGAGAATCTTTTCCATTTTTAGTACATCTTTGTCGTGTAAACGCACCCTAAAGATTACGAGGCACATGAATTTAAAAAAAAAAAAAATAATGATGTTCACTGATAAATCATTTATAAGAAGTACTGCAGTATTTCATAAAAATAAGAACCGTCCATTTTGATTTTGGGTGACTTTAAAACCCAAGTTTTGTTTCTGCGAGTTGTGCTCCCCGTGCGACTGTGTCATTTTTCGGGAAAGCTGTTGCTGTGACCTCCTCCCCCCTCTGTTCTCAGCCTCTCTCCTTCTCTTTTTCCTTCTATCCGACCACACACACACACACACACACTACTCCCCCTCCCGTGTCTCTCTTTCCCTCAGCATCATTCTGAGCTTCATCTATTCGACTGGAATCACACAAAATGCATTCTCGCGTTCTCGGTTAAAAACCACAGTATTGGATTTGCTTTGAGGCTTTTCCCTGCACTGGATCCCAGATGCCAGTAACGGACTATGGACAGAAATGGGATGAGGGCTGCAACATGTTGAGGACAAACCGGACCTCACGGATGGGTCACTGATGAGAAGTTAACGTCGACACTGATTTCAGCTGCACATTTTGGACAGAAGCTCTACATAATCATGAATAACTGACGGTCCCGTTAGGACTCTAAATTTTGGACGGTCTCTGTGTTGTTATGTGGTCTAATTGTGCGGTTATGTAACTCTAAGTGCTTTCCGTGGTAAGTAACCGAGTCTATCGGTATCGCTCATGCTCCGGTGCATGCCTGCACGAGAGAAGCGCGCGCGCTCGCTCCCTCGCGCCGGTGGTCTGCACCGTGAATCTGCACCAAATCTGCACAATCGTCCCCACATCCACCCTCCGTCTCCCGTGAGATGGCCGCGGCGATCGCCAGCTCGCTCATCCGACAGAAACGGCAGGCGCGCGAGTCAAACAGCGACCGTGCGGCGACCGGTAAGCGCCGCTCCAGCCCCGCCAAAGAGCCCTCCGGACGAGGCTCCCTGTGCGACCGGCACCTGTTTGGACTCTTCGGTAAAGTCCGATTCTGCAGCGGGAAAAAACGACCCGTGCGCAGGAAACCAGGTCAGTTCATTCACACCTCACGCACACACACACACACACACACACACACACTGTGCGCGCAGAGTTCCAGATAAACACGCGCCCCCGCGCTCCTCGCGTGATGATCACCTGTGCGCGCGGACAACAGTGCTCGAGAGTTTGATGTACATGTCGCTGTTTATGCTGCAAATTATGTAACTGCAAGTTGGACTGCGTGATTGTTTTATTGATAACTTTGATGATTGCATTAGCATTTATAATAGTTTATGCACTCTACATACAAATAAAATAGATACACTTTTCATTTCAGTAATGATAATTTAATAATGCAATAATGTTTGATGTTATTAGTGAATGTCATTATAAAGTTTGACCCTGCAGCATGTTACTGTGTTCAGTTTACAGGTGTGATTTTGTGTCTTAAATTAAAAATGCATATTAAAGTTGGCGAATCCTAGTTTATGTCTGTGTCATGTTTGACTACTTTTTGCTTTTCTCTCCATTCACACTGCTTGACTGAGCTCTTCTAAGATGAGAAATATTGTGTCTGTAATTCAAATGTCAGAGGTCTTTTTATAGTGTTTGGCCTTTTTTAATACTGAATATTGCGCCGAAGTGCTTGAATACATGCTGGGGAGTGAGACGGTGTCACAGATGTCAGAGCAGAAGGGGAGCTGGTTTACTAACATAATTAGCAAGGTACTAAAACAATTAACACTTTTTAATTGGTTAGCAGCACTTGCCGTTTCGGCTCCTTTTTTAATTCATGCATTTGCAAGAGGACTAAGCATTGATCGATTACAGTTCAGAATTGATTATGATATATCTGTTTAAAGGCACAGGCTTTTCTGTTGTATATGTGAAACTAAGGTGAGGAAGTAGGTCCTATAAAAACATTTTGTGTTGTACAGTTCTTCATAAGCGGATCAGAAGAACCTGTAATCGAGTCAGGAACTCTTTAAAATGCCTCTAAAAACTGTTGAGGATGTTTATTGGATTGTGTGTGTTTCAGTGCCTCATAGTGACCAGGCCTTGCAGTAGTGTGTGTTGTGACGTGTGTGTTATGTGTGTGTGTGTTTCAGAGCCTCAGTTGAAGGGGATAGTGACCAGGCTCTTCAGCGAGCAGGGCTTCTACTTACAGATGCAGCCGGACGGAACCGTCAGCGGGAGCAAAGATGAAAACAGCGACTACAGTGAGTCCCAGTGTCCTCTGTGTCAGAAACTGATATACTCAGATGGTTCAGAGCAACAGATGAAAGACAGAAATCTTAATGTTCTCTTAAAGTCCCCATGAAATCAAAATGGAAGTTTTTTGGCTTTTAGTATGAATATGTTATACATCACTGTGCTCTTCATCTTCTCACCAGATCTTCTGTCCAATCAAATGCTCTCTAGAATCTGAAGCGTCCCGCCCCCTACACTAGCTGAAGTCATTTGTTTACACATTTACTGTTTTCTACATGGTGAATGGCACATAGTGCACTATATAGGGAATGATTCAAACAGTGTAAATATGCTTTCCACTGGGGCAAATGAAGTCTGGTTTCACGTTAGTGTCACACGAGCGCGCACAGTCTGCTCCGGTTCAGAGACACGAGAGCACAGAGCGAATTATATCTGTGAGTCGGTGCAGACCACAAAACATATCATACCCATTTGAATTCTGCACAGAATACTATATCTTAAAGCGATATGGAGGAGAAACGGTTATAGACTCGGTATTAAACAGCACTGAGTAGAAGAGATAACACCGGTGCAGTGCAGCAACATAAATTACACACTTTCCAAACTATACAGCCTCAGCTTGACTGTGATCACTGTTTTACTTTGGGAACAGTTTCATATTAGATCTAAAAGGGGAATCTATTAGACTGTGGCTATTATAAACTGTCAAATGCGGCTTTACCAAGTTCAATGGCTCTGGACGTGCTGTGATATAAACAAAACGCTATTGGCTATTTTAAAAAAGGGGAGGAGATGCTCGATATGCCTGATATCTTCCTGATTCAGTGTAAGTTATGTCAACACATTGAATTATGCTGTGCGTTTCAAGGCACTTCAGTGGGACTTTAACTTTTGCATGGGTTAAATATATATATATATATATACACAAAAAGTCCATAAAAATAGGGCACAATGTACTGTATAAATATGAAGGAATTTCCATATTGGTTTTTTACAGGTGTTTTATTTGAATTATGCACTGCATAGTGTTGTGTTTTAGGGCTAATGGAAATTTCCATAAAATTACTGGATGATGTTCCGGCAGAAAATAGTGTATACACTGTATATACACACTCACACTTTACAGTGCATATATACACACTCACCGGCCACTTTATTAGGTACACCTGTTTAACTGCTCGTTAACGCAAATACCTATTCAACCAATCACATGGCAGCAACTCAGTGCATTTAGGCATGTAGACGTGGTCAAGACGATCCGCTGAAGTTCAAATTGGAGTGCGTTTCCCAAAAGCATCGTTAGCCAACTAACATTGCAAGTTCCGTTGTTACTAACATAGTTCAACGATTTGGTGGTTCCCGAAACCATAGTTCAAATGAACATTTGCAAACCTCATCGTAAACTTGTGTGGATGGAACGACAGCTCTCGAGCTGTGATTAGAAGCATAGTTTCTTGTTTTTATGACATGAGGACTTAATAAATCGTTATCTTGAGCAAAATAAGCAAGCTGACATTAAAGGGATAGTTCACCCAAAAATGAAAATTTGATGTTTATCTGCTTACCCCCAGCGCATCCAAGATGTAGGTGACTTTGTTTCTTCAGTAGAACACAAATGATGATTTTTAACTCCAACCGTTGCCGTCTGTCAGTCGTATAATGCGAGTCAATGGGAACACAATCTATAAGAGTCAAAAAACATGCATAGACAAATCCAAATTAAACCCTGTGGCTCGTGACGACACATTGATGTCCTAAGACACGAAACGATCGGTTTGTGCGAGAAACCGAACAGTATTTATATATTTTTTTACCTCTAAAACACCACAATCTCCAACTGCGTTCAGCACTCAGTTATATATACTTCAGTGAGTAAGAGACATCACTGCCATTGTCAGAGCGCATTCAGACCTCACTAACCGAGTGCTGAACGCAGTTGGACATAGTGGTGTTTTAGAAGAAAAAATGATATAAATACTGTTCAGTTTCTCGCACAAACCGATCGTTTCGTGTCTTAGGACATCAATGTGTCGTCACGAGCCGCAGGGTTTCATTTGGATTTGTCTATGCATGTTTTTTGAGTCTTATTGATAGAGTTCCCATTTTTTTGAGAGACCCCGACCGGATTAGTTCCTACTGAAGAAATAAAGTCACCTCCATCTTGGATGACCTGGGGGTAAGCAGATAAACGTCAAATTTTCATTTTTGGGTGAACTATCCCTTTAAGTACAATGTATATCTTTTATTTTGAATATATACAAAATCATTTACATATTTTAGTTTGTCAAGAGATTTTAAGCAGCGTTTTTGAAGAGCGTGCATGTATGTACGTGAGAACATGATTGAATCTGGAAATAAAGCAAAATAACTGATTATTAGTCCTCAGATGCAATGTCCATAATTTATAGCAAAAAAATCTAGCATTAATTAAATTTCAAATGTATTCATTTAAAGAAGTTATTACTGATTTGTTCAATGATGCATCATACTATGGTAGTGAAGCAGAGTGTTACGTTGTTGTACGGGAAACACACCCCAGAGCAACACAATGGAGAAGAAAGGTGATTTAAGTGACTTTGAACGTGGCATGGTTGTTGCTGGTCTGAGTATTTCAGAAACTGCTGATCTACTGGGATTTTCACACACAACCTTCCCCAGGGTTTACAGAGAATGGTCCGACAAAGAGAAAATATCCAGTGAGCATCAGTTCTGTGGGAGAAAATGCTTTGTTAATGCCAGAGGTCATCAGACTGGTTCAGCTGATAGAAAGGCAACAGTAACTCAAACAAGCACTCATTACAACCGAGGTCTGCAGAAGAGCATCTTTGAACACACAACAGACAAGCTACAGCAGCAGAAGACACACCAAACTGAAGAACAGCAAACTGAGGCGACAATTCTCATCAAAACTGGACAATAGAAGAGTGGAAAAATGTTGTCTGGTCTGATGAGTCTCGAGTTTCTGCTGCAACATTCAGATGTTAGAGTCAGAATTTGGTGTAAACATCATGAAAGCATGGATCAATCTAGCCTTGTATCAACAGTTCAGGCTGCTGGTGGTGTAATTTTGTGAGGGAGATTTTTTCTTGGCACACTCTGGGCCTCTCAGTACCAATTGAAGATTGTTTAAATGCCACAGCCTTCCTGAGTATTGTTGCAGACCATGTCCATCCCTTTATGACCACAGTGGACCATCTTCTGATGGATACTTCCAGCAGGATAACGGACATGTCACAAAGCTCAAATCATGTCAAACTGGTTTCTTGAACATGATGATGAGTTCACTATACTCAAATGTCCTCCACAGTCACCAGATCTCAATCCAGTAGAGCAGCTTTGGGATGTGGAGGAACAGGAGATTCACATCATGGATCTGCAGCCGACAAATCTGTGTGATGATATCATGACAATACGGAGCAAAATCTCTGAATAATGTTTCCAGCACCTTGTTGAATCTATGACGCAAAGAATTAAGGCAGTTCTGAAGGCAAAAGGAGGTCCGACCCGATACTAGCAAGGTGTACCTAATAAAGTGGCTGGTGAGTGTGTGTGTATATAGATATATAAATATATATGAGCAATATTACACTTGTAGCCGTACGATATGGCTGTATATCAACACGGCTGTGATTCGGCCGTAGATAATCACAGCGTGCTGATATACACATATCGCACGGCTACTCATGTGATATTGCGATTATACAACAGTTCGACGGCACGATAAGTGTCTAAATAAATAAGAAATAACAACGAAGTGTCTTTAAAACCCTCTTTTGTGCAGAACTACTTTCTTCCGCCACAGATTCAAATCTCAAGTTGACAGTTTGACCAAGCCTAAAACATCACTTTAGAACTTTAAGTAACGAAGGAACGTTGAGTCGCTTCATTGAAGCTTATTGTATTTTGTACAGTATTACACCGTGTCCTAACCAGAGGTGATGCGATAAAATTCCTGCGATGAGCAATTTGACTGTCCACACTAGACGTGACGCGGCAATGAGAAGTGATAAAATCAATCAAAAACCACAGCCAATCAGAAGAGAGTGTGGGCGGGCTCTCTCTGCAAAAGCACAGCAGACACATTGAAATGGGCAAGTACATAGTAAAATTCATAAATATTACACCATTTAAACATTATTTAAAGTACATTCGGAGTGACTGAACCAATCTTTGTCATAGAATACACTTGTTCACATTGAGTTGACATTCTTGTGCCCATTTATTTATTTTAAATATCTGAGGTGAATTAGCCAGTGTTGTTTTCATTACAGCTAAAAAGCCGGAACACAAAATGATATTCAAACTCACATTAGAAGCTTTTAACATTAAATAAAGCACATAAACAGTACCTGATATTATCATTGCCATACTTTGTGTTGCTGTTCCAGCCACAACGAAAGAGAAGAAACCGTTTCTAAAATAGAATCGTGTTGCCGTCGCAGCTGGTTAGGACAAAATACTCTGATTGACATGGAAAAGATACCTTTTATTTCGTGTCGCGGCTTCGCATCTGGTTAAGGACACGGTGTTAGAGAGAGAGAGAGCATTACCTGTGCCTGATATAACATTCATTCTTCAGGTCGATGTCCATAATATTATATCCATTATAGAAAATTCGTTTGAATGTCTGCTGAGGAAAGCGATCTTTGTATATGTCCTTTTTACAGTTGAGGGAATCTTCCATAACATACAGCGCTAAAACAATGTCCTTTGTTTACAAAAGTCCCTTTCAATTTAAAAGTCTCTTGTGACTGACTAATTCACTTGTAAAGTTGGCCGCCATCTAATGACATATTAACGTAACTTTCACTCAATTCATATTAAGCACTAATGGACCCTTTCTCAATACCAAATACAACATATTATTTATATAAAATAATATTTATTGAACAACAATATTTAAATGGTGGTCATATGGTCCCTCTCGAAATAGTGTTAAAGTAACACTTAACCAGAGTTAAAGTTAATGAGATAATTAAGTGATGATTGAGCGTTAGTGATGAACATCTGCTGTTAACAAGCAGAATCACTGAAGAAAAGAGAAGCACAAGAACTGTAACTGACTTCAGCCACAGTCTTAGATGAAATCAACTGAAGATATAATACATTATATCTCTCAAGATCTCAGTAGAGGATGATTATCTTTTCTTCAGTGATTCTGCTTGTTAACAGCAGGTGTTCATCACTAATGCTCTTTCGTCACTTAATTTTTTCATTAACTTTAACTTTGCTTCAGTGTTACTTTAACACTATTTAGAGAGGGACCTTATGTACTTGAGCAGAATTGATTTAAAGCGGAACTCAGTAAGATTTGCGAAGCTCCCCCTACAGGTTCCTTCAGTGAATCACACTGTCGTAAATACTCCAAGCGCAGCTCTGGACTACAACGACTACAACACTCACCAGCGCAGTAGTTTTGCAAATACAGTACAAGAAATCTCGATGGAGGTGGGTAATTTTCGAAATTGTCTAATAAAGTCATAATATATACATTGTTTTTGAATTACCGTAAAGCATTTTGTCACTCTCACGTGAACGTGAACATGAGGCGAGATTGTTTCGGGTCGGTGCAGCTCAACTTGCAAGTGCTGTTTTCTGGCGTAGACGTGCCAGAGGGGGTTAGTGCACGCCTCAAACACACCACTACAAGTCAATTAAAGGTGCCCTAGAATTAAATATTGAATTTATATTGGCATAGTTGAATAACAAGAGTTCAGTACATGGAAATGACATACAGTGAGTCTCAAACTCCATTGTTTCCTCCTTCTCATATAAATCTCATTTGTTTAAAAGACCTCCGAAGAACAGGCGAATCTCAACATAACACCGACTGTTACGTAACAGTCGAGGTGTACGCCCCCAAAATTTGCATATGACAGCCCATGATCAAGGCATTACACAAGGGCAGAACGTCTGGATGTGCACAACTGAATCATCAGACTAGGTAAGCAAGCAAGAACAATAGCGAAAAATGGCAGATGGAGCAATAATAACTGACATGATCCATGATAACATGAGATTTTTAGTGATATTTGTGAATTGTCTTTCTAAATGTTTCGTTAGCATGTTGCTAATGTACTGTAAAATGTGGTTAAAGCTACCATCGTTTATTACTGTATTCACGGAGACAAGAGAGCCGTATTTTCATTTTTAAACACTTGCAGTCTGTATAATGCATAAACACAACTTCATTCTTTATAAATCTCTCCAACAGTGTGTAATGTTAGCTTTAGCCACAGAGCCTCAAACTCATTCAGAATCAAATGTAAACATCCAAATAAATACAATACTTACATGATCCGACGCATGCATGCAGCATGCATGACGAACATCTTGTAAAGATCCATTTTGAGGGTTATATTAGCTGTGTGAACTGTTTTTATGCTGTTCAAGGCAAGCGCGAGCTCCGGGGGCGGGGAGCGGGAGATTTAAAGGGGCCGCAACCTATATATCGTGCATATTTAATGATGCCCCAAAATAGGCAGTTAAAAAAATGAATTAAAAAAAATCTATGGGGTATTTTGAGCTGAAACTTCACAGACACATTCAGGGGACACTTAGACTTATATTACATCTTTTAAAAAGAAGTTCTAGGGCACCTTTAACCATCGTAAGGACTTAGAAAACTTAGAAAACAGTTACTTAGTTGTGCTTTAACTCTGGTGATATTGCTGTGTACAAAAGCAGTGCTCAACAGGATATAAGTTAAATATAGCCTTAATATTAAATTATTAAATTTAACATAGCCCAATTCTATTTGCTTAAGAACAAGTAATAGATTAATAAGAGCAAAGATTGGCCATTTTATGTACCCAAAATGAATTATATCTCATGTTTAACCACTATAAGAGCCAGCAGCAAATCCCTGAAGCACTGGCCGAGATGAAGCTGTTCTCGGCGGGTACTCGAGCACCGAACGACCGCACTGGAGCTCGCATCTCCGAAAACATCCAAACAAACTGTAAAATAGGTGCTATAATTAAATTTGAGTCACATATTTCAGGTCTAAACAACTACATTCTAGTCTTAAAAAACTCTTAAAACTACAGTTTGTGGTACATCAAGTAATATACATATATAATAAGATATTTTTTATATAATTTGTTACATTTTATTGTTAATATTTCCCCTTAAAAATGAATCATTCCTTTCTTTGAATTTTGGGAGGAAATATGACTTGAATCCTCATCACGTGCATGTGTGTGTGATCTCGCCTGATCTCACAGTTTTCTCAGATCTACATATGCATTACTGAGCATGGACACACACACACACACACACTTCTGAGCTCATCTCCCCAGGGTGCTAGAGAGGGATGTTTTACTCATAAAGCTCTGGATTTTGGAGCGTTACTTCTCTCCTCCAGCCCCTGTATTTTAAAGGTGCCCACTCATGTTTTGAATCTCCTATGAAATGCTTTTGAATTACACGGCCTTCCTCCTTATCTGCACAACTCACATTAGCGAGTCCAACAGGCTTAGACACACAGTCTTTGTCTGACACACGTGAGACACACATTACTGTGTTCAGTCCTCCAGTCTTACCAGAGATTCACTGTTAAAGTCCACACTCAACAACCCATTCGACTGCAGTAATGTGATGTATTTTCAAGTGTAGCAGAGGCGGCACAAGTGTACATTTCAGTTTGATTACAGATTATGAACACAAACATTCTTACTTTGAGTTTACAGGATCATTCGCAACGGGACCAGTGTGGAAGTAAATATTTGAGATGTGATCCTGTTGAAATTGGTTGTTTTTATGCTGTGGGGAACTCTCATATAACATGATCGCATTTATCAGACAGCTGTGGGCAAACATGTTTTCATCTAAAGTGAGAATATTGATCAGACGGACAGCTGAAACCCAATACGCTCAGAATCTGGTCAGCTTCCAGCAAAATGAAGAACAATTGATGAACAAGCTTACAGCAGGGAGAAGCAGAATTGCACAGACATGATTTTTTGTGTTCTTGTGTTACAGCATCAAACTTCAGCACTCAATTATATAATACGTGTAAAATAACTGTTTTCTATGTGAATATATAGTAAAGTGTAATTTATTTCTGTGATCAAAGCTGAATTTTCAGCATCATTACTCCAGTCTTCAGTGTCACATGATCCTTCAGTAATCATTCTAATATGATGATTTGATGCTCAAGAAACATTTATGATTATTATCAATGTTGAAACTGTGATATAATGTATTTTTCAGGATTCTTTGATGAATAGAAAGTGCAAAAGAACAACATTTATTTGAAATATAAATCTTTTGTGAGATTATAAATGTCTTTACTGTCACTTTTGATCAGTTTACTGATTAAAAGTATTAATTTCTTGCATGTTCCTCTCTCACACACATGTAATATCGCTGTGAGCTTGAATTCTCTCTCATATTCCACTCTCAATCCCACACAAGCACACTCATCCCTCTGATCTCTCCTCCCCCTCCATCCCTCCGTTATCCTGCTGCACTCCTCCGCTGCTCCTGATTTTTTTCTCTCCTCATGGGTTTTTCCCTCCTGTCGATTTTTACGGACTTGAACTGAATCAGCGGCAATGAAATCTTCCTCTGACTCTCAGTAGATTGATTTCTCTCTCTCCTGTCCTTCATTCCTCCTTTGAATATTCTTTCGTTGTATCTCAAACATCTGTGCTTTTATGTATCGTTCGTTCTGTCATTCTATCATTCGTTCGTTTGTTTTGTCGTTCTATCTATCGTTCGTTCATTCTGTCGTTCTATCATTGTTCTGTTCTTTCTATCTATCGTTTGTTTGTTGTTCTATCTATCTATCGTTCATTCATTTGTTCTGTTCTATCGTTCGTTTGTTCTGTTCTTGCTATATCGTTATTCATTTGTTCTGTTCTATTGTCGTTCATTTTGTCATTCTATCTATTATTCATTTCTGTTCTGTTGTTCTATCTATCATTTGTGCATTCTGTTGTCTATCGTTCGTTTGTTCTGTTCTTTCTATCTATTGTTTGTTTGTTCTGTTCTTTCTATCTATTGTTCATTCATTTGTTCTGTTCTATCATTCGTTCATTCTTCTTCTATCTAATTTCTGTTCTGTTGTTCTATCTATCGTTTGTGCATTCTGTTCTGTCTATCGTTCGTTTGTTCTGTTCCTTCTATCTATTGTTTGTTTCTGTTCTTTTTATCTATCGTTTGTTTGTTCTGTTTTTCTATAGTTTGTGCGTTATTCTGTTCTATCTATCGTTTTTGCATTCTGTTCTGTCTATCGTTTGTTTGTTCTGTTCTTTCCATCGTTTGTTTCTGTTCTTTTTCTATCGTCTTCGTTTGTATTTCTGTTTTTCTATAGTTATTCTGTTCTATCGTTCGTTTGTTCTGTTCTTGCTATCTATCGTTCATTTGTTCTGTTCTATCTATCGTTCGTTTGTTTGTTCTGTCATTCTATCTATCTATCGTTCATTCATTTGTTCTGTTCTATATTGTTCGTTTGTTCTGTCATTCTATCTATCTTTCGTTCATTCTCTCATTCTGTCTATCATTCATTTGTTTGTTCTGTCTTTCTATCGTTCATTCGTTTGTCATTCTATCTATCTTTCATTCATTTGTTCTGTTCTATCTATTATTCGTTTGTTTGTTCTATTCTATCATTTGTTCTGTCATTCTATTGTTTTTTCATTCTGTCATTCTATCTATCGTTTGTTTGTTCGTTTGTTCGTTCGTTCTGTTCTATCGATCTATCTAACGGTGTGCGTTCTGTCATTCTATCTATCATATGTTCTGTTGTTCTATCTATCTATCTATCTATCTATCTATCGTTCATTTGTTCTGTTCTATCTATTGTTCATTCGTTCTGTCGTTCTATCTATAGTTTGTTTGTTCGTTCGTTCGTTTGTTTGTTCGTTCTGTTTTTCTATCTATCTACCGTTGTTCGTTCCGTAATTTTATTTATCATTTGTTCTGTCATTCTATCTATTGTTCTTTCATTCTGTTATTCTATCTATTGTTCGTTTGTTCATTCATTCTGTTCTATCGATCTATCTACTGGTGTGTGTTCTGTCATTCTATCTATCGTTTGTTCATTTGTTCTGTTATATCTATCATTCGTTCGTTCTGTTCTATCTATCATTCATTCGTTCTGTCATTCTATCTATAGTTCGTTCGTTGGTTTGTTTGTTCATTCTGTTTTTCTATCTACCGTTGTTCGTTCTGTCATTTTATCTGTCATTTGTTCTGTTGTTCTATCTATCTATCTATCTATCTATCTATCTATCGTTCATTCTGCCATTCTATCTATCATTCATTTGTTCTGTCATTCTATCTATCTATTGTTCATCCGTTTTTGTCATTCTGTCTATCGATTGTTTGTTCTGTTCTATCTATCATTCGTTCTGTTATTCTATCTGTCTGTGAATTTTTGAATTTTAAATTATTTAAATTTTTCTTTGTTACATTCAAATTTGAATTGCAACTCTGAATCCTGTTCACTACCTCAATGCAAATTCATTCACTGAAAAAGAATTCTAAATTAAAGTCCGAATGGAGTGATAATACTGTCCACTCTTACTGCATGTCATTTCTGTCGACTTCCATTTGTTCCATGGAATTTTAGGAGAAACTTTTGAGACAAAGTTGATACTAAATGGAACAAAACAAGGAAAGAGCAACATGCGATCAATGTGATGTTCCTGTTGGTGTGTTTCAGCTCTGTTTAATCTGATCCCGGTGGGTTTGCGGGTCGTGGCGATTCAGGGCGTGAAGGCTGGACTTTACGTAGCCATGAATGGAGAAGGTTTCCTGTACTCCACGGTAAGAAAACACTCCTTACATCTGTGTGTGTGTGTGTGTGTGTTCAAGAGGATGCGTGTCTATCATGTCTGTTTTATCTGAAATTTTTCATTTTTCATGTGATTATACAATCTGTTTTGTTTCTTTTCTCTGTAGCGTTTGTCGGGGTATGTACTATTATGCAATTTTGGTGTAGTGCGTGTGTGTTTTGTTGTGTGTTAGTAAGTGAGTGTGTGTGTGTTTTTGTAAAGCAGGACAGACTGTTATTGTGTTACGGTTGTGGTGTTGTGTGTTTCAGTGTGTCTTTACAAGTTGCAGTGTGTTAATACTGGTGTGGTTCGAGTTTTATCGGATTAACTGCAGGTCAGAGCTACAAAATTGTGATTAAAGTTATTGAGATCATTTATAGCATAAATTTACACTGAGCATACAGTAGACAGGTACATACTATTAGCTGTTTTTTATATAAATATACAACCTTTTTACTGTTTAAGTGATGTATTTAAAAGAGTTCCCCCTGAATATATTTTATAATTCATGTCTCGTATTAATCTTAAATGTTTTATGTAGTTTTTTTGATAGTTGTATGACTTTTGTTATTCACTTTGTGCTGACATGGTGTTAAAAAAATAATAAATAAGGGAAGCAAGAATGTACATAAAATTCTACTAACTGCCTTTATTTATTGTGATATCAGGAGATTTTAATTCAGTGAGCTGCCTATCTAGACAACATTTTAAGGTAACACTCTTGAAGGTAGGAAGAAACAATATGCTTCCTAATAAGATGGCATCCTTCACAGACAGGGCAATCCCAGAATGCGTTGCGTCGAGCTTAGAAAAGATGAAAGGTTAGAGAAATTAAAAATGTATTTCATTCTGTTCTAAAAATATTAACAATAAATAGTTTAGTAAGGATGCGTCTTCATCTTTAGAAAGTTTTTTTTGCAGTGATACTCGTGGTGTTGAGTTTTTATGTTTTTGGATGTGTTCAGTGCAGAAAATACAAGTTAAAGAAATATTTTAACACTAGCTTTCTCTCATGTAGTCTGAAATATAACAGCAAGAACATTCTGGAAGCGACAGTCATGTGACGGAGAGAGTGAGTCTCTGCTCCTGTCTACATTCATAATTCACAGACTTGTGCTATTAAAGTTTGAAGTATAAGTGTAGCCCCTGAACTACACTGATTCACAAAGAAAGCAAGCTGTGTGATGGTGTTAGACACACACACACACACTCGTCTCTGCCATCGGTTTGCACTGAACAGTGTGAAGGGACTCTAAATGGACTGGTGTGAAAGGACTCATGGCAGCACTATGGGCTGCTCTCATGACACAACTTTGAGTAAAATGGCATTTAAAATATATCAAGATATCAATATATTTTCTTATCGGGCCGATAACGATAACATTAAAAATTAACTTATATCGGCCACAATATGTTATCGTTATCGCCCCCATATGAAAATTTGGCTGATTTCTTATTTTCTTATCAGGCCAATAATGATAACATTAAAAATGAACATATATCGGCCGCAATATCGGTATCGGCCAATATATGTTCATTTTTAATGTTGTTGTTATCGGCCCCGTAAAAAAATTTGGCAGATTTCTTATTTTCTTATCGGGCCGATAACAATAAAATTAAAAATGAACATATATCTGCCGCAATATCGGTATCAGCCAATATATGTTCATTTTTAATGTTATCGTTATTGGCCCCATGAGAAAATTTGGCCGATTTCTTATTTTCTTATCGGGCCGATAACGATAACATTAAAAAAAAATATATATATCAGCTGCAGTATCGGTATCGGCCAATATATATTCATTTTTAATGCTATCGTTATCGGCCCCATAATAAAATTTGGCCGATTTCTTATTTTTTTATCGGGTCGATAACGATAACATTATAAATGAACATATATCGGCCGCAATATCGGAGTTGGCCGATATACATTAATTTATAATGTTATTGTTATCGACCCAATAAGAAAATTTGGCCGATTTCATATTTTCTTATTGGTCCGATAACCATAACATTAAAAATGAACATATATCAGCCGCAATATCGGTATCGCCCAATATATGTTCATTTTTAATGTTATTGTTATCGGCCCCATGAGAAAATTTGGTCGATTTCTTATTTTCTTATCGGCCCGATAACGATAAAATTAAAAATGAATATATATCAGCTGCAGTATCGGTATTGGCCAATATATGTTCATTTTTAATGCTATCGTTATCGCCCCCATAATAAAATTTGGCCGATTTTTTATTTTTTTATCGGGCCGATAACGATAACATTATAAATGAACATATATCAGCCGCAATATCGGTATCGCCCAATATATATTAATTTATAATGTTATTGTTATCGACCCAATAAGAAAATTTGGCCGATTTCATATTTTCTTATTGGTCCGATAACGATAACATTAAAAATGAACATATATCAGCCACAATATCGGTATCGCCCGATATATGTTCATTTTTAATGTTATCGTTATCGGCCCGATAAGAAATTTGGCTGATATATTAAAGCCGATAAATAATGGATTATTTCCTTCAGCTGAGACACTTGTTCAGTAATGATGGATTTAAATAGCTTGAAATATGATTGAAATCACTTCAAAAAGGAAAATACAGTTAAGTGCAACATGTACAGCGCAAGCCTGTCATATAGACTACATAAAATTATGATGAGAACATTATAATTGTGTGCTTGGGATGTGGATTTTAATGGTGGGACTTTTGTTTTTGTAATCAGGCTTTCAAAAATTCTATAAAAATTTAGATTTAGATTTATTGGCCAATATATCGATTATCAGCTTTCAAATATAAAGAATTATCGGTATCGGCCAAAATGTTCATGCATCCCCATTTAAAATCTCCATTGCAAAACAGTTTTAGCACCATCCAGGCCCACAAGGAAGAAAACTCCTCTGAATTTAAATGGCTGTTCTGCACATTTTTAGTGTGTTTATTAAATATTTAATGTAATTTGATGATGCTTTCAGAAATTAGAGTCTTGGACTCTCTTTCATTCCACAGAATTTTGCAGAACGTCAGCACAAAATATGGGGAAAAACATAATTATACCTAAGTTTGATTTCAAGTTTATTCATGATAAATTGTAATAATTCTGCTTAAGTGTTGAATTGCAAATGTGAATAGACACAAAACCCAGATTCGCAGTTTTCTCATGCAAAACTGGCCTTTTTTACTTTTGAATCAAATGTTCAATTCATGGTTTGATTAAATCAACTCTTTATTGAAGAACTTAATGGAAAATGTGAATGGGAGAATTTCATTGAGCCGTTGCAGACGGCAGCTTGGTCTTTTATACATTATGAGACTGAACTTATAGAAATGCATATTTAATGAAGGTTGTTATGTAACTTTACACATGTCTATGTGTGTGTCAAGATCAGCTGTTCTGGATGTTGTTCTATCTTTGGGGTGAGAAAGTGTTAATTAACTCAGTTTTAGTGTGATAATGAACTTCTGCCAAAGTGTGACAGTCTATGCATGTGTGTGTTTCTTTGTCTGAGTGTGTATTTGTGTTTGTGAGTGTTGTAATGCAGTGTGTGTAAGGGATAATTGAATGTACAGTGAGGTGATAATAAGTGACCTTTAGTTTTATAAGTCAACAATGCCGTGTTATAAGAACATATATTTTGAACTCTGTAAAAATTGTTCAACATACACAAATTCTTCTTTGTGTACTTCGCCATGGGCTGATATTTGTTTAATATGCACAAATAAATGCAATGAACATTCATTTTGTCATTGGATAGATTATATTCATATGCATTAACCCTTTCTGAGCAATCATAAACGTGCATTTGATAACTTAAGCCAATTACAGTTTGTTTCACAATAACAATTCACACATTGATAGTTTTATGTTTTGCTATTTTATGTGTATTTGTGAACTGCCTTCCATTTATTTGTAAATACACAAATATCAGCCCATAGATTGGTGGTGTTGTAATTTGTGTGTGTATTATATTTTACTGAGAGTGTTCAGCAGTTTTATGATCTGGCTGTTGTAGATCAGGGTTGTGTGAGTGTGTGTGAGGTTTTCTACCGGTTATTTAGTGGTGACGTTTAATCTGCTAAAGTGGTATGAGATGCTGAGATGGCAAAGAAAGCACATCTCTTGTACTTGTGTGTGTGTGTGTAATATATATACAGTAGGGTTCAAAAGGCTGAGACCACATTAAAAATATGAGAGATGAACAAATACCTGGAAATAAAGTTTAAAACATAGACACGTTATGATGTAAAATAGCCTGTAAGTAAGTAATTTCAGATTTCACTGTCGAGGAGACTAATCAAATGTAAGGAAATGATTGACATTGATCATGTGGCTCATTGATCATTGGGACAGATGGTCAGATTTTATTGCTTCCATTGACCCAACTAACAGGGAACGTTCTCTGAGCTGTGAGAAAGGTGTAGCTGAAGCCTGGAGATCTCCAAAAGGGGTGTGGCTTCCTCCAATTCACTGACAGACACATGACACGTATGAGTGATTCGTTTTTTTTCAGCACAAACCGCCCCTGCAGCCGATTCTAAAGATTTCATTGGTCTTGTCAATCACAGTGCTACCTCCCCTCTTCGGCCGTCTGAAACTCCCCAACCGGACCTCGCTGGACATTGGAAGCTTTTTAGTTGCACTCAGCGTCCCTGCCCTTTCCTACCCTGTGAATCTCGAGTCCCGGGACACCTCCGTCACTTAGAACAGTGTTTCTCAACTGATGGGTTTGCAGAGTGTCTACAGTCAAAGAAACAACATGTTTTTTTTTGAATCAAGACTTTTATTTTGAAAGATGTGACTGAAAGCTGTTGACTCTTCTGTCAGACTCATTTAAGTAAAGAGTGCCTGAGTGAAACGTGTTGTCCTGATTCAGTGTCTGTGGTCAGATAAGATGCTGTCAGGTTACATGTCACTGTCATTATTCTAATGTTATTTTCGTATTTAATTTATGCCTAAATTTTATGTAAGATCAATTCATCTTTCAGCAAGAAATGGTGTTTAATTTACAACCATTTATTTTGAAATGTAAGTCAATAACATTAGGTTGAAGCAAAGTCTGTGTGTGGAGACTCTGCCCCTTTTGGAAGTTGCAGTCAAAGAAACATGTTTTTTTTCTAAATTGAGACTTTTATTTTGAAATATGTGCATGAAAGCTGTTGACTCTTCTGTCAGACTCATTTAAGTAAAGAGTGTCTGAGTAAAACGTGTTGTCCTGCGGTCAGATGAGATGTTGTCAGGCTGTATGTCACTGTCATTATTCTTACAACATTTTCGTAAATTGTTACAAAATTCGTAAATTGTTACCTCAGAAAAACGAACTTTCCATTCCTTTCAGACTTGGCGCGCGCTCTTCAATTGCATGCTCTGTATATCACTTCACTATATATAAAGAGCAACATAAATTACAAGCATGCAACATCGTAGATACAATATTAATTAGTAAGTCATGAAATCACCAAAAAGTACCGTCCGGGACCCCCTCTTACAGAGCTATCACTCCACAAAGATGAACGTTCGATTGGTTACATCTTGATAATAAATAAATATATATTGATTTATATGGGCATATTTATTTATATAGTAACAAACTTTTATTTTGAAATATAATTCCTCATTAGGAGGAAGTGAATGTCTTTGCGTGTAGAGA
The DNA here is from genome assembly GCA_028476615.1 of Culter alburnus. Classification (NCBI taxonomy): domain Eukaryota; kingdom Metazoa; phylum Chordata; class Actinopteri; order Cypriniformes; family Xenocyprididae; genus Culter; species Culter alburnus. The sequence continues at coordinate 791,980 of JAOTNS010003334.1, forward strand.
CTCCGCCTCTTTTGGAGGTAACGCCCACTTTTGGAGTTCGCGCCCATTTTGGAGTTATTCAGTCTGCCTTAATACTTTAATCAAGTTGAGTGTTTTGTTCTTTCCTCATATTTAAAATATTTTAAAATATTTTAATGTCTTAATTGAGACTTGCAGGGTCAATAAAAACAAATATCCCCTCCGGACATCACTTTTGGCCACTACTGTATATAATAAACACAAAACATGAACTGTGTCAGGTGTTGGTGTGTGTATTTTTGTTCACCTGGGGTGTTTTCTGCTCTGGTTGACGGCAGTCTCCACCCTCTCCACCTGTGCATGCAAAAGACTTGATAAAGAAACTGGGACAAAGACTCTATAAAGACACACACACACATTGTTTTTTAACATCTCTCTCCTCTCTGTCTCTCTCTTTCTGTCTGTCTGTAGGACGTGTTCACAGCAGAGTGTAAGTTTAAGGAGAGTGTGTTTGAGAATTATTACGTGATCTACTCGTCTACGCTGTACCGCCAGCATGAGAGCGGACGCGCCTGGTTCCTTGGACTCAATAAAGAAGGAACTATCATGAAGGGAAACCGGGTCAAGAAAACTAAACCATGTTCACACTTCGTGCCCAGACCCATTGAAGGTGAGGACACACACACACACACACACACACACACAAATATATGCATAAGTAGGGCTGGGTGATGTATGAATTATTAACAATATGATATTATTTTGTTGACAATGTTAGAGTAGATTTATAAGTATAAGTGTGTGCTCACACTTGTAGTTCAGTTCTCTTGGTTCTTTTGGTCTGGACCGAAAAAGAAAATAATACATTTATTCTTGATTCACTTAGCATTAACACTGCCATTATTAAGACCAAGCCTAAAGATACAAAACAAAAAATATAGCTGCAAGCAATGATGATGGGTCCAAGCCCCGGCACCAACGCCACCCTGGTAGCTTCAGGGCAGCTGTACAGGACGGGCAATATGCATTTAAAGTGGGAAAATGTAAAAAGACTATTCTTTCTTCAACCCTGTTGATAAAATAGGCCTATGCTGCCATCTAGCAGTTATACAATGTATGACATTTGATTTTTTTATTCAACCAGATAGCAGTAATCTGACTTTTTTTTTAACTTATACATACTTCTTGAATTTGGCTTTTATGGCGTTCAGAATGCACTGAACATCCGAAACATTGCTTTGTGCTAAATGTGCATGTTGTATGTGCATAGATATGATGGTATTTTTACCAGCTACGAACTCATAAAGAGCTTATAAAATGTGTAAATGAGTCAAAACAGTGGCAGGAATTCCTCCGTCACACACATAAATATCTGTTGCATCTCTGATTTCAACCTTAGTTGAATAAAATGTTTGAAAATTTTAAATAATTTACACAAATTAGTTTTCGACTGTTTGTTTAAATGAATTAGTTCAAAATTCAAGCTGAATTCATTTGTCATTACTCAGTCAGAAATGTTCTTTGTGTGGCATTTTAATTGCATAAAAATGTTTTAGCAAATTATTTAGCCCATTCCTTTTTTTAATCACTGCCTATTAATAAAGCTGTAATAATATAAATATTCTTCCTTGTGTTAATTGATTGAAATAAAGATTTCTCTACTGCATTTTATTTTTTAAATACTTAAAATTATATTTATTACATATCTTAGATTTTAATTAGGGATGCACAATATATCGGCCTCAATATCGGTATCTGCTGATATATGTTCATTTTTAATGTTATCCTTATCAGCACGATAAGGAAATTTGGCCGATATATTAAAGCCGATAAATAATGAATTACTTCCTTCAGATGCGCACTGTTCGCTTTGATGGTTTTAAAAAGCTTGAAATATGATTGAAATCACTTCAAAAAGGAAAATACAGTTAAGTGCAACATTTACAGTGCAAGTCTGTCATATAGACTACATGATATTATAATGAGAACATTATAATTGTGTGTTTGGGACATGGATTTTAATGGTGGGACTTTTGTTTTTGTCATCAGGCTCTCAAAAATTATATAAAAAAATTGGATTTACATTTATCATCCAATATATCAGTTATTGGCTTTCAAATATAAAGAATTATCGGTTATCGGTATCGGCCAAAATTTTCATATTGCATCCTTAATTTTATTATATTTCACATCACTGGCAATTTGCTTGAGATTATGATTCCTTTGCAGTAGGGATGCACCGATATGAACATTTTGGCCAATACCGATAATCGATAATTCTTTATATTTGAAAGCCGATAACTGATATATTGGCCAATAAATCTAAATCCAAATTTTTGAGAGCCTGATTACAAAAACAAAAGTCCCACCATTAAAAGAAATAATCCATTATTTATCTGCCTTAATATATCGGACAAATTTTCTTTTTGGGCCGATAACGATAACATTAAAAATTAACATATATCGGCCGATACCGATATGGTGGCCGATATATCGTGCATCCCTACTTTGCAGTGTGTGTGTATATATAATGATCAAAAGACTTGACAAATATTGAGAATTTGTTTATTCTGCTCACATTATTTATTTATATAACTTGGAAATTTGACCATTTTCAATTTTTCAATTGAACTGTTCACTCAAATACTGTTCATTTATAATAAAAAATTTGACAATAATGCAAAATAATACTACAAAATGTTTTTTGGACCGCACTATTAATGCATCACTAGTTGCAAAAAAAAACTTGTGTTTACTAATAACATTCTATATGTGTTTGTTTCTCTGTCTCACAGTGTGTATGTATAAGGAGCCGTCGCTGCATGAAATTGACGAGAAGCAGCGGTCCAGGAAAAACTCAGGAACTCCCACTATGGGCACCAGGAAAGAGTTGAACCAGGACTCTACCGATCATGAAGGCTCATAGCCACACACACACACACACACACACACACACACTGACCTGTAAATGTACACACCACACACTCACACACACGGTGACCCCTGGAGCTGAATGCTTTCTTACACCCCAACAAACAACAGCAACTTCAGCATTGACAAACATCAAACGAAACAAAAATTAATGAAGTAACATGAGAAAAACAAACAAACAAAAAAAATCAAAAAACAAAGCTGAATTCTTGCCTGTGAGAATATTTTAGGAGTATCTGAAAATCAGGACATGATTTTACATTTTATGCAAAGTCTGGCAAGAGTCTGTTCGCGTCACGTGCTCGTGGGAGACGCGGGAGGGTGTTTCTTTCGGGAGTCTGAGCTTTAAGCCATGTTCGATGATCACATGTTGATTTATGAATGCCAAAAGCACTTTCACTCACTGCTATATGTCGCTCACCTCATCAATATGGAATGTTCGCATCGATTGTGTCCTCCAATAATTGCTCTGTTTTTTATTCTGAGTGGGAGGGGCTTGTGAATTCTGCTCTCTGATTGGCTAAAGTGGGAAGGGTTCAGGAATTGCTCTGCTGATAGGCGCTGACAGTCATGTGACTTTACAGATCTGCTTCATCTCATTCCACTGTATGAAATGTGTTAAAGGGTCATATTCTACACTTCTGTAGCATTTTACTTCATATCCCCACTTATAATCATACTCAACCTTCAAAAATGTCTCATTTTCTGACCTTTCAAATGAAACAGACTTGCTACTGTACCTTTAAGACTTCTATATGTAAATGAACTGTTATGATTGGTAAACATCAATATACCGGTGTAGTTCATAATGTCGTTTATTAGAGCGAGTCACTGGATGCTGGATAGATGTAAATGTGGGCGGTGATATGTTAATGAGCCTATGGTTATGATGTCATAATGATTACGACTTCTGAACGACCCAGGAAATGGCGTAGTGAATGTTACGGATATCTACAGACCACATCAAAAAAGTGAGGAGAATTTTTTTCCATGATGTCATGTGGTGTCTCAAATGTACTTAAAATCAAGCAGGGGGAGAGTGGTGTATGGAAGCTTGTTTCCACCACTAAATAAAAAAATTAAAAAGGTCATTGCGACTTTTTATCTCACAATTCTGGCTTTTTTTCAGAATTGCGAGATATAAAGTCAGAATTGTGTGATATAGTGAGAATTGTGCGTTATAACGTCAGAATTTTAAATAGTCGCAATTCTGACTTTCTCTCACAATTCTGACTTTATAACACGAGATATAAACACAATTGTGAGATATAAAGTCAGAATTGCAAGATATAAAGTCAGAATTGTGAAATATGGTCAGAATCGTGAGTTATAAAGTCAGAATTACGAGTTATAAAGTCAGAATTGCGAGTTATAGTCAGAATTGCGAGTTATAAAGTCAGAATTGTGAGATATAAAGTCAGAATTGAGATATAAAGTCAGAATAGATGCCTAAAGTCAGAATTGCGAGATATAAAGTCAGAATTTGACTTTCTCGCAATTGCATTTTTATTACGCAGTTCTGACTTTCTCACAATTCTGACTTCATAACGCGAGATATAAACACAATTGTCAGATATAAAGTCAGAATTGCAAGATATAAAGTCAGAATTGTGAATATGGTCAGAATCGCGAGTTATAAAGTCAGAATTACGAGTTATTAAGTCAGAATCTACAGAATTTATAAAGTCAGAGTCAGAATCGAGTTATAGTCAGAATTGCTTGATATAAAGTCAGAATTGCAGAATTGTGAGATATAAAGTCAGAATTTGACTTTCTCGCAATTGCGTTTTATTACGCAATTCGACTTTCTCACAATTCTGACTTTATAACGCGAGATATAAACACAATTGCGAGTTATAAAGTCAGAATTGTAAATAGTCGCAATTCTGACTTTCTCACGATTCTGACTTTATAACTCGAGATATAAACACAATTGCGAGATATAAAGTCAGAATTGTGTGTTAAGTCAGAATTGCGAGATATAAAGTCAGAATTGTGTTATTAAGTCAGAATTGTGATATAAGTCAGAATTGCGTGTTAAGTCAGAATTGCGAGTTATAAAGTCAGAATTGTAAATAGTCGCAATTCTGACTTTATCTCACAATTCTGACTTTATAACTTGAGATATAAACACAATTGCGAGATAAAAAGTCAGAATTGCGTGTAAGTTTGCGAGATGAATTGTGTGTTAAGTCAGAATTGCGAGATAAATTCAGAATTGTGTGTTCAGTCAGAATTGCGAGATATAAAGTCAGAATTGCGAGATATAAAGTCAGAATTGCGTGTTAAGTCAGAATTGCGAGTTATAAAGTCAGAATTGTAAATAGTCGCAATTCTGACTTTATCTCACAATTCTGACTTTATAACTCGAGATATAAACACAATTGCGAGATAAAAAGTCAGAATTGCGTGTTATTAAGTCAGAATTGCGAGATATAAAGTCAGAATTGTGAGATATAAACTCGCAATTACCTTTTTAATTTTTTATGTCATGGCGGAAATGAGCTTCCATAGTGATGTCACAAAGGATGCGAGGGAATTTTGCGTTCAGTAAACGGAAGCGTCTGCTCTCATTTCACCATGGGCCTCCTGTTTTAAACCCTTCTCTCCGAGAGATCGGGGTATTTTAATCCTGCCAAAAGCACAGACTGCCCTCTGAGTATCTGAACTGGACTAAACCACTTTAAACCGGCACACAGTTATATGCGTGTGTGTTAGCAGAGGATATACTGCCCTAGCTTTCCCTCACTCAGTGTTTTTTTAATCACTCCTCCTTAACTGTGTTCGGAATGGAAGACTAGCACACTGCTTACTGCGCAGTATATACTGAATACTGCCTCATATATTTTACAAATAGTGTGTGAAACAGTGCACTTGCAATGGTAAACGTTTCAAGCTGTAGTGTACTACATTTTTGTCACTATGTTGCATGTGTAATTCAGCAGGTGGCGAGTTACCATCTCTGAAATAAATACGGTTTTGCATGTTTAATCCAATTTTGTGTAAGACGTCCAATCAAAAAATGAGTCAAGAAAAGTGTAGTTCACTGTAAATGAAAGGTTGAATGCATTGCATTGCGACTAATTTGAATTAACGACTAAATTGAGTATAGCTGAAATTGAGTTTTGCAACATTAATACTGTTATTTTCTTGTTTATTACTGTGAAGCTGCTTGGAAACAATCTGTGCTGTATATAAATAAATGTGCTGCTTAGCTTTAGGAGAATGTCTCATGCCATGCATACAGAACATTTGCATACTGTATACAGTATACATACTATATACTGCAGAAATAGTGAGATTAGTGTGCTGGTATGCCATTCTGAACACAGCCACAAGGAAACTGTCGCTCAGCATGTTTCTGATTGGTCACTTGAGTCCAGGTTCCTTCCCCTTTAAATGCGATCTGCCTGTTGATTGGTCAGATCCATCGATGTAAGGCCAGCTGTCGTTGAACACTGGGTTTATGAGACGTCTTCCATTAGTGGAGCTGCACCAGCATCTACAAGGGGGGTCAAAGGTCAGGGTCCCGTTAGCGGTATGAGAGACTAAAGATGTCATTGCCATGCTGAAATGATCTTCTGCTGACCTGAGAAGTTACTTTGTGTTTGCTGATGTTTGCACCTTAAATTCTGAACACGTTCATGTTCATTATGTAAAGAGATCTGAATAAAGCATTAAACCTGCCACAGGAGGAAAATATCATTTAAAAATAAAAAAGATTAAACTCTGCTCTGATTTCAGGTGGTTCTTTCTGCCGTCAGCACAAATACACCATCAGTACTTCAGCTCTGTTCCCAAACCTCCTGACCCGCCTTGCTTAATGTTCACAATGTTCAAGAAGTCATGCTTTGGTAAATCTTCATTTTGACATAAAAAAAAGTCATATTAATGACATAAAAAGTAATAACTATGAGAATAAAAAGTCGTAATTATGAAATGATGTGTCATAGTTGACTTTTTATGTCAAAGTTAGAATTTTGATGAAAAGATTTAGATTAAAAAGTTTCTGCAATAAACATTCTGTCATAATTTTGACTTTTTAATGTCAGAATTATGACGTCAAAACTGACTAATTGAAATAATGACAAAAAAATAAATAAATTATGACAAAAAGACAAAATTATGAGATAAGTTGAAATGATACTCAGAATTTCAAATAAAAGTCATAAAAACTAAGTCAAAATTATTGCATAAGAATGTGACATGACATAAATTCAAATTATGAAAAAAGTCAAAATTATGATAAAAAGGTAGAAATTATGACATAAGTCATGAATATGAGATAAAAAGTTGAAATTATGACACTCAGAATTTCAATTAAAAGTCAAAATTATGGCACTAATTATGATATATGACATAAATTGAAATTATGACATAAAAAGTCAAAATTATGACATAAAAAGGTAGAAATTATTACATACTAAATCATAACTCTAAGTAAACATTGTGAAATTAAAAAGTTGAAATTATGACTTTCTATGCCATAATAATGACTTTTTTTGTAATAATTTTGACTTTTTAATGTCATAATTATGAGTTGTCATCATTTGGATTTTTTTTAAGTAAGAGTTTTGATTACAAGATTTAGATTAAAAAGTAGAAATTATGACATTCTAAGTCATAATTTTGAAATTAAGAGATAAAAAGGTTGGAATTATGACTGTCATAAATATGAGATAAAAAGTTGAAAGTATGACACTTAGAATTTCAATTAAAATTAAAATTTTGACATATCAAGTCATTATGACAAATTGAAATTATGACATAAAACGTCAAAATTATGAGATAAGGTAGAAATTATGGCATCATTTCTGTCATAGAGACATGCTGAGACAAAAAGAGGTATCCACCATCTTTTAAAGGACAGATTTATAATAAATTAAAACTTTCTCTTTAAATGCAGATGTCACACTGTCTATTATATCATAAGTAATAATTATGAGATTAAAGAGTTAAAATTATGACTTTCTATGTCATAATTATGACTAAAGTCTTCATTTTGATTTTTTAAAGTCTGTCTTAAAGTTTTAATTATGAAATAAGTGTCATAATTTTGACTTTTATGTAAATTATGACATTGAAAAGTTTAAATTATGACTCAAGAAGTCAAAATGATATCAAAAAGTCGGAATGATGACAAAAAGTCAAATTATAAGAAAAAAGTAGAAATTATGACATACTAAGTCATAACTCTGAGTAATAATTATGAGATTAAAAAATTGAAATTATGACTTTCTATGTCATAATTGTGACTTTTTATGTCATAATTATGACAGAAGTCAAAATTATTAGATGAAAAGGTTGAAATATAATTATAATAAATATAATTTAAACTTTTTGTGTCAATTATGATTTTGTCTGTTTTATTGAAGTTGTCATTCTAACTCTACTCTCATAGAATTAGAATGATTATTAAAACCTTATGGTTATATAGTTATTGTTATCATATTTGATGTAAACGGGCCTTGAGTCTCCATTTAAAGCAGAAAACTATATCTTTTATGTTTGGAGAATCTGTTCACACAAATACACAAGTGACCAGGCAATGCTTTAGAGACATGATGCTTTTGAAAGATATTTTTAGTTTTCGTGAATAAATAAAGCAGCCGGGTGAGTTGTGTTCATGTTAGTGTCTGAAAACAGTCGCTTCTTCTTAGACCTCAACTGTTTTCCACAAAACAGAAGAACAAGAGATTTTTTAGTTAGACACAAAAACATATTAAAGGGGTGATTGATTAAATGATTTGACTTTTTTAACTTTAGTTAGTGCGTAATATTAGTGTTTGAGCATAAACAACATCTGCAAAGTTACGACGCTCAAAGTTCAGTGCAAAAAGAGGTTTTCTTTTACAGAAATCACTGTTTAAGGACTACAACGAGCTTCTTCTTGGGTTAGTGACATCACAAACCCTAAAATTTACATAAACCCCGAGAACACGTAACAAAGGGGGCGGGGCCATGTTGGGCTGCTTTAGAGAAGAGGAAGAGTTGTTGTAGTAGAGTGTTGTTGACATGCCGTCATTTTACACCGGACTGCTTCACAAACGAGAATCAATTCAACACAAAAGATGAACATGACGGCACATGCTAGTGAATGAGTTGAATCAACTCCACAGCAACTACATAAATTTATCCACTAACCATTCAGAAACGTCTAAAAGTTGTAACTTCTTCCTGAGTCTCTCCATCAGTGTCGACTCCGGTTTGAACAATGTAAGGCTGAACACCGTTACTGACAATCCTCATTTTGGCTGCGTGAGATTCTCCAGCTTTGTTGTTGTTGAGCTGTTAAAGCTCCGCCCTCTTCTGGAGCAGCAGCTCATTTGCATTTAAAGGGACACACAAAAACGGCGTGTTTTTGCTCAAATTTGACAAGCTATAATAATGATCGTGGGGATTTTGAGCTGAAACTTCACAGACACATTCTGGAGACACCAGAGACTTACATCTTGTGAAAGGGGGCATAACAGTTCTTCTTTAATTCAATCGGAGGTTAAGTACTATAAAACAGGTACTTTTAGTTAAATTAAATCTCCAGTGTTTAGGCTAGAGATGAGACTGAAGTTTATAGGTTATTTGAGTTGGTTTGAGTTGTACTGAAATGATGCTGTAACAGTGTGACTAATCAGTTTTCAATTCTGAAGGATAAATGATTATAAAACAGACAGGGGCAGATTCACAGAGAGGGTTTAAATGAAGCCTTTCTTCTCCTCAACACCAGAGGGTTTAAGGGCTGATGTGTTCGACTCGACGGCGCTTGAAATGCAAAATAAATCCTCTCACACAGAGCTAAAATTAGCCTATTCTGAAAGCTCGGAGCTCATGACAGATGTTTGCATGAAACACTTTCTGCACTTTAAGCAAAACGTCTCTAGAGGATTCCTTAAGAGAAAGACACACGTCTGTCTCACCTGAGTTTATTTGAAGCAAATGTTTTGCACGTGCTAGAGATGCTAATTCAGTTTTTCTGCTATAAACCCTCTGTTATGCATTATAACTTGTGACGGATATTTGGTAACGCATTGTCCTTGTTTCATATGCTTACTATAGTAATAACAGTACATTATAACCTACATAATTACCCGCATCTAGCTTTATATGATTTACATTTATGCTATTAAACGCCGCCCCCTGCTGGAGATCTGCTGAAGGCGCAGTGAGTGATGCCGCAGTGAAGCATGCGCGCGCGCGCGGGCGGAACGCGTTCACATGTGCCATTGCAAATTCTGTAAACAAAACTCAAGGCGCATCATCAGTCTGCGGATGAAGAGCAAGGTCACCCTCTCGCTCATGGTTTATAACTCGCCAGGGTTTTGCACGTTAAAAGGATTAACAGCGAGGTAAAAGTGCCTGTAAATATGCCAGCGCAGCAGATATTGTGCTGACGCAGCGCGCGTATATCACCGCGGACAGCAGGGGGCGCGTGAGGCTCAGCCGGATTCATGTGCAATACCGACATCAGACAGTAGATGGCGGCATTACACAAGCAAAGAGGGAAAAAACAACAGCAGAAAGTGAACTAAACCAGGAACAGACTGAAGAATAGAATAGAATAGAATAGAATAGAATAGAATAGAATAGAATAGAATGCAAATTTTGAATGTTTGCCAAATGCATAAATGTAAATGTTATTGCAATTCGATGCACAAAGAACTTGCAAAGCAGAAAAACCCAAATGATTTACAAATGTTTAATGTGGCTGATCATCAGAACTGCTGTGGCGTCTATTTAAAATTAAAAAGCACAGTGAAGAAAGCAACAGTCTGAATATTCTCCAGCACATAAACACTCATAAACAGTATTAATTAAAGTTCCCAGCAGCCACGGGGGAAAGGCATGAGTCAGGGAGGCGGTGGATAAATATCGATAAAGTAAACAGTACTGGGTTTGATTTACAAATGTGATGCAGATCCATAACTGTAAATCACACGCACAAACATTATAACTGGTGTATCGCGGGACGCTCTCATTCACACACTGACCAACTCTTCTAAATCACACATCTGAGCACTGTATATCTGAGCAAACCCACTGTCCTAATGTCTCCAACTCAAAGATTCACACACACATGATGACAGGCATTTCACAACAAACCACAGTCTGAGAGGAATGAACTGCATATTCACACGGAACTCTGGAGTGAATAGAATAGAGCAGAATAGAATAGAATAGAACAGAACAGAGAGAAATAGAATAGAACAGAGCAGAATAGAATAAAGCATAGAACAGAGCAGATTAGAATAGAACAGAGGAGAATAAAATAGAACAGCGCAGAGTAGAATAGAACAGATCAGAATGGAAAGAATAAACAGAGCAGAATAGAATATAACAGAGCAGAATGGAATGGATAGATAGAACAGAGCAGAATAGAACAGCAGAATGGAATGGAATGGAATAGAATAGAACAGAGCATAGAGAACAGGGAATGAATAGAATAAACAGAGCAGAATGGAAAAACAGAGCATATAGAATAGAGCAGAATAGAACAGAGCGGAATGGAATGGAATAGAATAGAAAGCGCAGAATAGAATAGACAGAGCAGAATGGAATGGAATAGAATAGAACAGAGCAGAATGAGAACAGAGCAGAGTAGAATAGAATAGAACAGAATAGAATAGAGCAGAGCAGAAAAGAACAGAGCAATAGAATAAAAATAATAGAATAGAGAAGAACAGGTTAGAATAGAATAGAGAATAGAACAGGCAGATGGAAAGACAGAGCAGAATAGAGCAGAATAGAATAGAACAGAGCAGATAGAACAGAACAGAGCAGAATGGAATAGAATAGAAAAGCACAGAATAGAACAAGCAGAATGGAATGGAATAGAATACAGAGCAGGAAAGACCAGAGCAGAGTAGAATAGAATAGAGCAAGCAGAGAAAGAGCAGAAAAAATAATAGAATAGAGAATAGAATAGAATAGATAGAGAATAGAACAGAGTAGAATAGATAGAGAATTAGAACAGTGCGAATGGAAAGAACAGAGCAGATAGAATAGAGCAGATAGAACAGAGCAGAATGGAATGAATAGCGAATAGAAAAGCGCAGAATAGAATAGAACAGAGCAGAATGGAATGGAATAGAATAGAACAGAGCAGAATGGAAAAGAACAGAGCAGAGTAGAATAGAATAGAACAGAATAGATAGAGCAGAAAAAGAACAGAGCAGAATAGAATAAAAAAATAGAATAGAGAATAGAACAAGTATAATGAATAGAATAGAACAGAGCAAATGGAAAAGACAGAGCATAGAGCAGAATTAGAAAGAACAGAGGCAAAATAGAACAGAACAGAGCAGATGGAATAGAATAGAAAGAGCAATGGATAGAACATAGCAAATGGAAAAGAACAGAGCAGAGTAGAATAGAATAGAGCATAGCAGATAGAACAGAGCAGCAAAAAATAATAGAATAGAGAATAGAACATAGTAGAATAGATAGAGAATAGAGTAATAGAACGAATGCAGAATGGAATAGAATAGAACATAATAGAATAGAGATATAACAGAATAGAACAGAGCAGGATAGAAAAGAATAGAGAATAGAACAGAGCAGAATAGAATTGAACAGGCAGATAGAAACAGACAGAACAGAATGGAATAGAACAGAGCAGAATAGAATATAACAGACCAGAATAGAATAGAGAATAGAACAGAGCAGAAAAGAACAGAGCAGAATAGAATATAATAGAATAAAGAATAGAACAGAGCAGAATAGAATAAAATAGAGCAGAATGGAATAGAACAGAGCAGAATATGACAGAATCAATAGAACAGCATAGAATAGAATAGAACAGAATAGGACAGGATAGAATAGAACAGAAAAGAGCAGAATAGAATAGAAAAGAATATAATATAATAGAATAGACACTGTCTTACTGTCTCAATGGAACCTAAAAATCAGATGCAAATGCAGATATTGAGTAGATTTATTAATAAACACGAATTTTTTTGACAGATTATTACAGAATTATAAAGATCCTCAAGCAGCAAAATAGTAGGCTATACTACTACTAATAATAAATAAATAATAAATAAAAACTATACACGAAAATATTCATTATACAGATCCTCAAACAGAAACAAAATTAATAATAATAAATAAATAAAAACTATACACGAAAATATTCATTATACAGATCCTCAAACAGCAAAAAAGTAATAATAATAATTATAATAATCATAATAAACAAAAATAATACATGAAATATTTATTATACAGATCCTCAAAAGCAATAAACAATTAATAATAATAATTATAATAATAAACAAAAACGATACACAAAATATAAATTATACATCCTCAAGCATCAAAAAAGTAATAATAATAATAATAAATAAATAAATAAAAACTGTACAATCGAACATTTTAAATATTTAACATTTTAGTGATACTTAATTTTATTATTAAACTATTTAAAACATAAATTTATATATTAATAAAAGTTATCTAACAGCACAAATATATGAGCTGACATCTGATCTTCTGAGGTGCTGCTCTTCAGTTTTGTGCAACATCAACATGCGCACTGACGCGCGTGCGCACGGCTTGGAGCGCTTCAGTGGTTTTTGGGACAGTTCTAGTTGTGTCGCGTCGCGTTGCGCGGTGAGTGTTTGACGCGAGTATATTGTGCAAACGCGGGGATTTCCGTGAGAGGAGGAGCCTGAACTGATGCGAGCTGATCTAGTGTTTGTTTCCGTTCACATGGAGAAACACGGAAACGTTCATCGCACACTGAAGCGTCACGAAACCCCCGTTTAATAACGACAGAAACAGCAGCGGAGCGACGAGAACGCGTCTTCGCGGAGCGCGCGAGCTGGTTTGTGTCTTTATTCTCTCATTTGTGCTGCTTTCACCTGTGCTTGTCCACCATCTCAACACTTCCTCTCTTCAGAAGTGTGTGAAAGTAGCATGGTGCTGCAGTAATGCCATGCTATTCTCTGAGCAACTTCAGAGTCTCATGTTGCTGTATATGAGTATGATGATTATTCACTGAGATGATGAGCCACGACTGCACGTGCATGATGATAAATATATATTATTATTGAATACTCACGGAGCAACACAATTTGTGTGCAGAACATTTTTGACAGAAAGCTGTTTGATTAAAAGTAATTTGAACCACAATTGTGTGTGTGGTTCACACACACACACACACATATATATATATATAATATATATATATATATATATATATATATATATATAATATGTGTGTGTGTGTGTGTGTGTGTGTATATATTATATATGTATGTATATATGTATATGTAGCCTATGTGTGTGTGCATATGTATATATATATTATACAGTAAAATGACACAATATATAAATAAATAAAAAAAATATTATTTACATTGTATTATAAATATGTATACTGTAAAATATGACAATATATCAGTAAAATATATATAATATATTTATTACATATATAAAGTATTATATATATATATATATATATACACAGTAAAAATGTGACATTCAAATATACATATATATATAGTAATATATATATCATATATAGAAGTATTATAATGTTATATAAATATATGTATAAATATATTTATAATTTACACACAGTATGTATGTGTATGTATGTGTATATATATTATCAGTAAAAAATGATACTATATAAATAAAAATATGTAAATATATTTATTATTTACATAGTATTAAATATAATTAAAAAGACAGTAAAAAATATGACTATATATCAGTAATATATATATATATATATATATATATATTATTTATAGAAGTATTATAATTATATATAGAGTAAACTATAAAATATGACAGTATATATCTATATATATATAAATGTATACAGTAAAAATAATTATTATCAATACATATATATATAAATAATTTTTATTATTTACATCTATAGAGTATTATAATTATATATATATTTATATATATATATATATATATATATATATATATATATATAGTATAATATATTTTTATTTACACACATATATATATAGATTAGTGTGAACAGGTGCAAAGAGTGATATTTACTCCTGTATATACACCACACGCAAATATGTTTGATATAAAAAGAGATTTATATATACATTTTAAAATAAATAGTTACTTCAAATAAGCACTTGAGAAAAGAGCTCAACACTTTTGACATTTCATAACATCATAACATATTGTCCTTTTTGTTCAGCAGTTACTGAAAATCGAATAACCTTCAACAAGCCTAAACAAGTCTCAAAATACGTGTAATCATTTGAAAAACTGACATGTTGCAAAATTACCTTCCTGTCATCGGAAAATATGCGTCAAGGAAATTGGTTAATTTGTGAGAAAATAAGTATCATGTTATCACCATCACTGTGTGAGTTCATGTCATCTGGATTAGAGTTCCTCTCAAGTCTTAATCATGTTTAACTTCCTCTTTTCCGTGAAGAGAGCGTGAGCGTTCATCACACCTGAGCGACCGCTCGTAATCCCAGCGCCACACTCAGGTGAGATGGATGGGAAAACTGCGCTCGAGCGCATCGCTTTGATTGGATGAGAGTGCCGTCGGTTTGCCTTAACGATTTACAGTGACACGCAGAGGGGCCGTTAAATCATGCCCCCGTCCCGGCTGACACAGAGAGAGAGAGAGAGAGAGAGAGAGAGGAGGTGTAGTGGGTTAGAGACCGGCAGACAGACAGAGAAAGGATCAGAGGAGACGGATGTTTATGTGTCTGTTCTGCTCTAAGTTTGTGGTTCTCTTGCAGCAGTAACCTGGACTGACGAAGAACCGGACCTGCACCGCACCATGTGAGTACAGCCTATGGACCTAATGTTTAGAACAGACTAGTAAAAGTAAAAATGAAATGCCATGGTAATTTGTACCTCATTTGCAGACTTTACTAATTTACTAATCTGTTTAAGTGTAATCTAATCACACTAAAGCCTTTATTCACCGTTTTAAAGGCGTGCCTACAGATTTATTTGTGTTTGAGATGTTTTGGGCGTGTTGCTCTCGTTACAGTGATGTGACTAATGGGGCATTTACTGTATGTTGATAGATTTGTTTTCTGTCGTCTCGTCTCCGATCTGTCTCTGGACTACTACGGCATCAATCACTCCCATATAATCTGATTTTCACCAAAAAAAGTGCGCCGGGATCATGTAAGTAGAACGGTTTAACATCCCACACTTGAGCTAATGATAAATGAATGCTTGTAAATGTAATTTAAAATATACAGAGTTTGGTAAATGTGATTTTTTGATAGTAAAATCCATATTTATGATCTTGTGGTGTGACTTTGGATCAATTCATGTTTATGTATCACTTTCCATTCATTTCTCCAATAGGGGATTTAAAAAATGTCGAGTTATAAGCCATGAATCAAGCTATGAGGAGAATCATAACATTACAAACTTAGACTTGAAGCAAAAAAGTTGTTGAAAATCGGACAAAAAGACGGCTTTAGTGAGGGAAAGAACTACAATCCCATGAAGCATTGCGAATAGCATAAACGATGGAGAAATAAAAAATTACGCATTTAAAAATGTTGATTTTTTATATATATATATTACGTAATTTACAGTGCTTCATGGGAGTGGGCGGAGCTAACAAGATCTTTTGTTGCATTTTGCTTGTTTCGATTCTGATTGGTGGAATTTCTGTACAGCATCATGGGTAATGTAGTTTTACAGTCACAGAGTGAAAAATACATCGCGGAGCAAAGAGGACACTGACAACACGTCGACAGATGTCAGTACACACCATTTTTCAAGTTCAAGTCCACCAAGGTTAATCTTCTAACTCCTGACTGCTTTGTCGGACAAAATGCCGGATTCGGCGTTATGATTGGTTAGATTGCCTGTCAATCAAACTCCCAGCAAAGGGTCAATTCCACTGTTTAAAGGTGCAGTGTGTAAATTTTAGCGGCATCTAGTGGTGAGGTTGCGAATTGCAACCAACAGCTCAGTTCAATTCTCACCCCTCCCTTTTGAAGCACATAGAAAAGCTACGGTGGCCGACACAGGACAAAGACGTCGTCGTCTGAGGCAGCAGAGAGTAGCCAGTCAAGCAACGATAAATACATTAAGAAATTATATTTTACTTAATTATTAAGTAAAACGATATTTTATTGCAAGTATTATCATCAAGTTGACCATCAAGATGCCTCTAGAAACACCAATAATGAAGAAGAAGAACATAGCAATGAAACACGTTCTGTAGAGCAGTTTGTCCATTTAGGGCTACTGTAGAAACTTCCATGTAAGTGGACCCGCGGTGTATGTAGATAGAAATGGCTCATTCTGAGGTAATAAAAACATAACGGCGTATTATGAAATTGCATTTCTGTCAATAGATCCTCCTAAATATATTACACAGCTTCAGTGAGGGAAAGAACTACAATTCCATGAAGCATTACGAACAGCATAATTGAATTTAAAATGATTTAGAAATGTTAATTATATATTGCAAAATATGCATATATATACAAATATTTAAGTATTTTGAGAGGCCGACTCGATTGTCATTCGCAGTGCTTCATGGGAGTGGGCGGAGCTAAAGAGATCTTTTGGCGCATTTAGCTTCTTTAGACCCTCTGATTGGTGGAATTTCTGTACAGCATCATGGGTAATGTAGTTTTTCACCACAAATTCTGCTTTTAAACACGATTATTTTTAAAATAAGCTTAAATAATGTGGACTGAAGGCTTCAACTGAAGCAAATACCATCGATTAACAACCTCGTAGCTCACAGTAGGACTGTTTTTAAAGTTATAAATCAATTTCTCTATGGAGAAAATGAGTGGAGTTTTCACTTCTGAAACCTGACTGTTGCACTCTATTGATAAATAGTTTTGTTTTTTTCAGTTGACATTTATTTTATTTGAAGTAACACACTTTTTAATGATTTTAATTGTAATGAACTATAATTATCAAATATGCAATTATAGTAAAACCTGGAGACCTACCTCAATGAAAACAGCTTCATAAAGGGACAAATAATATCTAAAAGTCTCCAAATGTGTCATTAGTAGGTGGGGTTCGAGCAACTTAGCTTTATATAAAAGCAATAGAAGCAGTGAATGGGAAATTCCCACCATGTTACAAAAACAGATGTGTGTGTGTGTGTGTGTTCTCAGTACAGTTTCGTGACTAATTGGCCTCTTACTCCACAGCGATAGATTATTTGACCGTGTCTTGTGCCCGTCGCGTCCCTCTCGTCCCCCGTCCAGCTCCGTGCCTCCGTCTGTCTGGACGAGCGCGGTATCGATCACACGTAATCCGATTTCCCCACAAAACAAATAATGAAGCATTTCTGGAGCTTACCCTTTTAAGTAATTTAGCGATTTGTTCAAACTTCTGCGAATCGATGAAGTGGGTTTTGAAGGATGAGTCTAATGAATTCCCATGATGCTCTAATTTCGCCCTAATGCATCTCAGCGAAATTAAAACGCACATTTGTGACGCTCAGATAAGCAGGATGGAGATTTTATCTGAACTGGAGCGTTCGGAGATGATGTCGTTATTTTGGACTCATCACACTAACTGCTCTAATTAGGTTTTCGATCATTTTATTTAGTCTCAGCTGAGACTCCGAGACTTTGGGTCCGTCTGCTGGTGTGTGTGTGTTACCTTTATCCAATCAAAAGAACTTCCTGAATCGTACTGAGTTCATTTATTCAACATTTGTACTTTTATAGATGGAATTTTATGGTATTGACAACAGCTGCACATTTACATTTATATAGAGGTCACAGTAGCATTTAAAGGGAAACTCATTATTTACTCGCTCTCATCTCATTTCCAAACCTACATGACTTTATTTTCTTCTGAAGAACACAAAAGAAGAATTTTTTGAAGAACGTGCAACATTGAACCCCATTGACTTATTGCATGGACAAAGAATAAGCACATTTTTTAAAATTTTGTCTTCTGTTTTTGGGGTGAACTGTCCCGTTAATTCAAAGAGGAAGGAAAATGTTGAATTACTGAAATGAGTTACTGTATTTGTTGCAATAAACACACTTCAGGTTTTATAGGGAAAGAGGTTGAGGTGAGATATAAAGTAGCTAAACATTTAATATCTGACTGGTTTCTAACAGAAATGTTACTACGCAAACTATGCAACCCTTTTCACATTTTAAAAAAAATATATACGATATAATTTATGTGAATCATGTAATTCTTTAATGAATGTGATGAGACAAGTTTGGGTTTCCAATAACGTTCATATGGGAACATAACGTGCAGATTTGTAACGTAAATCATTATAAACTTACATACATCAATATGTTTCTAAATATGCAAACTGTTGTTTATCAAGATAAAAATAAAATTTTAAAAGGATAGTTCCCCCAAAAATGAAAATGATCTCATGATGTACTGAAAAGATGAGTGCTTCTACTACTCTCATTTGTAAGTCGCTTTGGAGAAAGCGTCTGCTAAATGTAAATGTAAATGTAAATGTAATGTATTCACACTCAAGTCATCCTAGGTGTGTGTACTTCTTTCAGACGAACACAAGCAGAGATATGTTTAAAAAATATCCTGGCTCTTCCAAGCTTTATAATGGGAGTGAATGGTGGGGGTGAGATTTTGAAGCCCAAAAAATGTGTCTATCCATCATAAAAATAATCCATACGGCTCCAGGGGGTTAATAAAGGCCTTCTGAAGCGAAGCGGTTTTTGTAAGAAGAATATCCATATTTAAAACTTTATTAACTATAATAACTAGCTTCCAGCAGATGGCCGTACGCATCGATTTGCGGCGGAAGAGTAACCTCTGACCCGACACATGACATATTGATGAACGCGGAAGCGCAGAGGATGAGGATACAGTGAGTCTCAAACACCATTGTTTCCTCCTTCTTGTGTAAATCTCATTTGTTTAAAAGACCTCCGACGAACAGGCGAATTGCAACATAACACAGACTGTTACGTAACAGTCAGATCATTAATATGTACACCCCCAATATTTGCATATGCCAGCTCATGTTCAAGGCATTAGACAAGGGCAGCCAGTATTAACGTCTGGATGTGCACAGCTGAATCATCAGACTAGGTAAGCAAGCAAGGACAATAGCGAAAAATGGCAGATGGAGCAATAATAACTGACATGATCCATGATAACATGATATTTTTAGTGATATTTGTAAATTGTCTTTCTAAATGTTTACCATCGTTTCTTACTGTATTCACGGAGACGAGAGCCGTCGCTATTTTCATTTTTAAACACTTGCAGTCTGTATAATTCATAAACTTCATTCTTTATAAATCTCTCCAACAGTGTAATGTTAGCTTTAGCCACGGAGCACTATCAAACTCATTCAGAATCAAATGTAAACATCCAAATAAATACTATACTCACATGATCCGATGCATGCATGCAGCATGCATGATGAACATCTTGTAAAGATCCATTTGAGGGTTATATTAGCTGTGTGAACTTTGTAAATGCACTGTATTATAGTGGAGAGCTCAGGAGGGCAGGGAGCGCGATTTAAAGGGGCCGCAGCCTGAATCGGTGCATAGTTAATGATGCCCCAAAATAGGCAGTTAAAACAATTAATAAAAAAAAATATATGGGGTATTTTGAGCTGAAACTTCACAGACACATTCAGGGGACACCTTAGACTTATATTACATCTTGTGAAAGAACGTTCTAGGGCACCTAGAACGCATGTTTTTATGTCCACATGTTCTTTTTCAAGAAATTACAGTGGATGTAGCACTTCCATCATAAAGAAGTGGCCACATATTAAAGATTAAATTGACATTTGAATTAAATGTTGTTCGGCCAATATTAAAGATTTGATCATGCTGTAAAGTGTAACAACAACAATAACCAGGCTGTTGGCGCCCTCTGCAGGCATTAGTTATAATACATAATGTACATACTGTAAGTTTATTGGATTATGTATTTTAACACCGTTGTTCAATAAAACTGCTTTTGATACTTTATTTGAACCAGTTATAATTGCCTCATTGTTATTATATATGTATTTTAGGTCATTTTAAAGGCATTTGTTCACTTAGGTCAATTTTTATTACCACAAAAAAATGATCTGATTAATCATCAAAATAATCACCTGATTACTCCATTACCAAAATAATTGTTAGTCACAGCACTAGATTAGACATTTCAAAATGCACCTGCATTGTTTTGAACTTTGTGACTTTCAGTCATATAGTTCGTCATTGAAGATTTCTTAAAAATAGAGTTAAAATACCGTCTCAATATCGTTTATCGTCTCGTGAGCTAAGTGTATTTTCACACCCCTAATCATTACTAAAAGGTTTATTTGGCATATTTGGTCCCCCCGATGTTCAAGACATGGTTACGGCCTTGGCATAAATGCATGATATGAGGCCATTAATAAATCATTAGGTTAAAGGCTTTTTTAACCCATTGATTATGAATCACTGTGTGCGAAACCATTAGAATTTTTTATCGTTGGGAGTGTGAATTATTCCTTACAGGGCTCACAGTTTGGCTTTGACTCAGAGATGTTGGTAGGTGTGTGTGTTTGTGTGTGTGTGTTGTGCCAGTGATGTATGTTGCCGGGTGACAGTGAAGAGACGGTTGCTGTCCACACCATCCATCTCTCTCTCTCTCTCTCTCTCTCTCTCTCTCTCGCAGTCTGTCTCTCCTGGCACAGGATCGTTCATTCATTCAAGGGCGCAGGGTTTGGTTTTTACAATTTAAATTCAATCAAGCTGCTGCTCCATATGTTCATGTACGGCGTTACAGTGTCACTTACAGTTGATCATTCCTTCCTGTTTAGAAACAGCATTTTAGCCAGTAATTATTCGCCCACAAGCTTTTGTACACCAGATAAAAACATCTAAACGATAAACTGCAGTTCCTGTACAGCTTTTGTTTATTTTAAATGCATGTATTTTTATTATGCATTATGTTTTGTTCTTTTGATCTTTTCAACGAATCAGTTGATCCAATTCACAAAACTGACTCTGAATGATTCATTCTAGGACTGTGACTTATGATTATTTTGGTAATCGAGTTTGACGATTATTCGAGTAATCGAATATTTTTTTTGTGGTAATAATAAAAAATAGACCTAAGAAAAGACTTAAAGGATTAGTTCACTCCAGAATTAAAATTTCCTGATAATTTACTCACCCCCATGTCATCCAAGATGTTCATGTCTTTCTTTCTTCAGTTTAAAAGAAATGAAGGTTTTTGATGAAAACATTCCAGGATTTTTCTCCATATAGTGGACTTCACTGGGGTTCAACGGGTTGAAGGTCCAAATGTCAGTTTCAGTGCAGCTTAAAAGAGCTCTACATGATCCCAGACGAGGAATAAGAGTCTTATCTAGAGAAACCATCGGCCAAAAAAATAAAAATGTTATACTTTTTAACCACAAATGCTCGTCTTGCACTGCTCTGCGATGCGTCACGCATTACGTAATCATGTTGAAAGGTCATGCATGACGGCAACTGAAGAAAGAAAGACATAAACATCTTGGATGACATGGGGGTGAGTGAATTATCAGGAAATTTGAATTCTGAAGTGAACTAATCCTTTAAGACTTAAAATGACTTAAAATAACACAATGAGGCAATTATTTGATTTAAATAAAGTATCGAAAGCAAGTAATCATATGGTTTTATAGAACAACACTGTTAAAATACATAATGTACATCAGTTAGTTGTTAATATTATGTATATGTTTTATAACAAATGGCGCCAGTGGCATTTCTAATAATTTGTTGTTACACTTTACAGCAGATCAAATCCTTGTTTAATATCGGCCAAATGACATTTAATTCAAATCTTTACTTAATCTTTAATATTTAGCCACTCTCTATGATAGAAATGCTACAGCCACTGTAATTTCTTGGACAAAAACATGTGGACATCAAAACATGCAAACTCAGACTGAGGATTTAAACTTTTATTTTGAAATCGCAATGAACAGTTTGCATATTTAGAAACAATCTGACGTATTCTCCTGTGTTGGTGTAGGTTTATAAATGATTTAACTTACAAACCTGATGAAATGGCACGCATTGCTTTCCCAGATGAATGTTATAATCAACCCAAACTCACAGTATGAGTTGATGTTTAATACATTGTGCAGCCTTAGAAAATGGTCAAATAATGCGGTTCATGGATTCTCGTCCGTGAAATACGCCGGTATTTTGCCGGTTACTCGACACGGGTAAATTGCAATCGGGTCATTGACGAATAAGGTTTTTAAAAGTGTAAAACAAACATAATGGAGATGTTTTTGAAATTATATCAAGTGTTACCAATGAGATTATGTGGTTTTTATAATCAATTAACAGTGCTTTTGTCATTTTTTACAAGATAGACAAAATTTGGCACCAAAAAAGTCATTCGGTTTTACCGAATGACACGTTTGGTTATACTGAATAACGATATTTTCAAACAATGCTAACAGGCTGATATCTATCTAATAAATGGACAATCAAACATTTTATATTTAGTACAAGTTTTTAAAATATTACAACATTTTCCATGTTTTATAGCGGTTGCACCGAATGACCTGATGTTTCAGGACATGTGTATGATCAAGTGAAAACATAATTTTTCAAATTTAGTTACTTTGCTTCATGACCATGTGGTCCTTCATGTCAATGATGTCATTCTGTCACATGATATTGACCGCATGACTTGATCCAAAATGGTCCCTTATATTGTTGCTCCGAATGACATCAATGAAATTCATTTTCCAGACATTCTTTCTCATAACAAAACAACGACTTCTACACATAATTTTAATACCATTTTGCACTATGTTGATATATGATGTTATAAAATCATGCCAGAAATAAAATACATACATTTATTACATTTTAAGATATTTTAATCACAATGAAATGGCTGTATTGGCCTTTGGACGGTTAAACCGAATGACCCTTTTGACACTTCAATCTTTAAAATACCTTTATATGTAGCAAAATTAAAACCTTTTGGATTCAATAAAAGAGATCTAGTCCTTCATACTTTGGATGTCATATCTTTGTTTTTACTATTATTAAGGCCTTTGAACAAAAATGATATCAGTCATTGATCTAATATTTTTAAAATGGAGTACTTGAATTTAATCGAGGAATCATGTCAGTCCTAATTCATTCACATTCATTCTGCTCTGTTCAAATCCTTGACTCGATGATTTGCTGATTACTGCAAGAGTACGACTTTAAGTTTGATCTGTTTTCTGAAACAATGCAATAGCTATAACTAGTTATATCTGTAGGAATGATTGATTTGTCTTACAGTAATGTTGTGTGTCTTACAGTAAACGCCTGAATCTGCACTCATGTGTGCATCTTCCTTTTCTTTCTTATTCCATTAATTTCCCTCCTCCTCTAGCGCTCTTAAAACTGTCGTGTAGTAAAAACACCTTCAGCAGTGTTTTATGGACTCTGATAATAAACTGAGGGAATATCTGATGAAATGTATGCAGTCGATCGTACACAGACTCATTCTCTCTCTCTCTCTGTCCAGGATGCCGTTGGTCGTCACACTTCTCTGTCTCTGCATTTTAAAGATGGGCGGCTTTTCTGCATCTGTCACTCAAGCCTCCGTCCAATCAGGTGAGAGTTGTGTCTGATTAAAGGGCTGTGATTGGTCAATCTGTGGCCGGTGAAGGATGAATCCTCTATTGCTCCCTTGCCCGGAGACTATATCCATCCTCCTAATCTATCAGCAACCAATCAGGTCGCACATTTACATAATTGATCCCATCAACAGCCACACATTAGATCTTCCCACCAATCAGCAGGGGCGCGAGCTTAAATCACTGAGTCTACAGAAATAGTGCTGAATGATGCAAAAATAAACACGAGTGAATGAATCAGGTGTAAGTGTTTATAATGTTGATGGAAATGAGAGTGTTTTCCAGTGTGTTTCCAGCCTTGATTATTTTTGCCGTTTTTTTATTATTTATTTTTTATTATATTTAAAGAACAACAGTGTGGTCGGCCATTTTATTGGCAGTACTTTCTCATTAGTTAATTTCATTGCTGTTTGCTCGGCACCAAAGTTATTAAAAACCATTTTCGTTGCTTGAAACAAAAATAACTGAAATAAATTAAATATGAAAAAAATGTAACTTATTTTATTTTAATTTCTTGAAGTCAACATTTCTAATTTAAGTAATAAATTAAATAATAAAAACTATATATATAAAACAATAAAAAAAATTTCAAAAATTTTAACTAAAATTAGTCAAAACAGAAAATATAAAAATAAATCCTAAATATTATCAAAACTATAATAGGAGTAATTTTACTAGAATTTTTGTTTAATTGTTTTATACAATATTTATATTTTTATTTCAGCTTTATTTCTATTTACTAAAATTTATTTTTAATAAATTTAGTAATGAAAACTGTATGTGTATATATATATATATATATATATATATAATATAAATATATTTAATATAATATTAAATATTGTTTTTTATAGAACTAAAAAATTAATATATAATTCATGTTTTTTTCATTTATATAAATCAATATTAATATTAATTATATATATAAGACATTTAAATATTTATTTTATATAATAATAATAATTGTGTGTGTGTGTGCGTGTGTGTGTATATATATATATATATATATATATATAAAATTCATTTATTTTTATTTATAAAAATCATATTTAACATGAATTTTATATATATTTAATTATATATAATAAATAAATATATATAATATAAATATTAAATATTGATTTTTATATAATAAAAAAATACATTTAATACATATAATTCATTTATTTTTTTATTTATATAAAAATCAATATTTTATAATATTATTATATATATAATATATATATATAATATATAATTAATGTTTAATGTAATTCTTGTATTAATTGGCAAGGTTTGTTTTTTAAAAATAAAACTGAATAAAATGTAAAGCCGTAAATTGCATCAGAAAGTTTTACAAAATCCCCTGAAACTAGATTAGATGACCAAAACCTTTTGGGAAATCCTCCTAAAAAAAAAAAACAGACTTTCTAAACTCTGATAAAGTAAGGAAGTGAAAGGAAGTGATGTTTCCTTTAGGCCGTGTCTGAAAGCGCAGTTTCGCGTCTCTGACTTGTCAGATGGCATCACATATGAAAGCACCTCGTACGGACGCTGGCTTCAGGCTTTCAGAGCACCTTAACGTCACGTCTAATGATCTAGAACCAGTTCAAGTGAGTTTTGGCGAGTAACGCATGGATGTAATATCACAGCACACATGAATAATGCAGCTGCAGCGCTTTTCAGGTTTCGACCCGCAGCTGTATCGTATGTGCTGTTATATGTCATAATATTTGTGCGTGTAAAGAGCGGTCATGGGATTATGGGCCGGGTGCACCTCTGGAAGCAGGGGTTAATTAAAAACGCTTCCCGCTGCGGGACAGGAAATGGATTGTTCCAGAAGAGGGTCATTTATAATGCCGTGCGGGTGTGTGTGAACGCTTGTACTAAGACACTCTTAATAGGAAGACTAATCCCCTCCCAGTCGGAAAGTGACAGACCAATTACACACACACTGCCGGCCCACCGCTTGCTCTGCCCATCCCACAGACCGATCCTGACATCACCTGCACGTGTGTGTGTGTGTTTGTGTGCAAATGGTTTGATTTGTGAATGTGGTATGAATGAGAATCTGTGTGTGTTTGCGTGCCACTTTGATTTTGCATGGTAATTTATTTAAATAGACTTTTTGACATTAGCAGGATCAGCATTTAAACTGATCACCTTATCTTTCATTATTTTACTGAAATTGCATGTGCATAAGTTTCTGTTTGCGTAGACTGTGTGTGTGTGTGTGTGTGAGGAAAAGAGAAAAAGAAAGAGCATACCTAGGTATTAATTTCATATTGATGCATTAGTTGCTGATGTGTGAGTTTTAAGCTGTAATTGATTCTGCCTTTTTAATGTTTTAAATTTTACTCCATGTTCATGCCGTAAATTTGATAGCTCAATTACCTAATATTGATTTGCACGCAATAATGTGTGTGTGTGTGCAAGGGTTTAAGTGTATAAGTGCGTGTTTGAGCCCATGCAGAGGAAATTTTATTGCTCAAACGTGTCGCTTTCATAGCTCAGGTTATGTTTCGTTGAAGTACATTACCGGTCAAAGGTTTTTTGAACCTATTTTTAAATATATTTTTTGAAAGAAGTGTCTTTTGCTCACCAAGGCTGCATTTATTTGATCAAAAGTACAGTAAAAATTGTGAAATATTTTTACAATTTAAAATAGCTGTTTTCTATGTGAATATATGTTAAAATGTAATTTATTCCTGTAATCAAAGCTGAATTTTTAAGTTCAAAAGAACAGCATTTATTTGAAATATAATCTTTTATAAGTTTTTTACTGTCACTTTTGATCAATTTAATGTGTAAAAAGTATTAATTTATTCTTATTTTTTTACTTACCCCAAACTTTTGAATGGTAGTGTATCAGTTTCCACAGAAATCTGAAGCAGCTTAACTGTTTTCAACATTGATAATAATCAGAAATGTTTCTTGAGCATCAAATCATCATATTAGAATGATTTCTGAAGGATCATGTGACACTGAAGACTGGAGTAATGATGCTGAAAATTCAGCTTTGATCACTGGATATAAATTATAGTTTAACATATATTCACATAGAAAACAGATATTTTACATTGTAATAATATTTCACTGTTTTAACTGTGTTTTTGATCAAATAAATGCATTTTTGGTGAGCAGAAGACGCTTCTTGTAAAAAATCTTAATTATTTCAAACTTTTGACTGGTTGTGCATCAACTTTGTCTCATATGTTTCTCCTAAAATTCCATTGGAAGAATAAAATAGACAAAACTGAGTCAATAGTTGTGACGCAGTGAGAGTATAGAGCTATAAAATGAGTGTGCAGCACATCTGAAATCTGAGACATTGTTGAGATCACTTGTTTACTCTCTCTGTAAGGCGCCGTGTGTGTTTGTGTGTTTTCAGACATGCAGTGCCTGGACTGGGGCGTGTGGAGCGAGGGCGCGGTGCGGGTGTATGACGGCGAGGTGGCGTGGCTCTACTGTCCTCTCTTCTCTCATCCCACGCTCTACAGCTACAGTCAGACTCAGAACAGCAGTCTGTCTCTGCTGTGGTACCGACACACACACACGCACGAGCTCGAGCAGCCCATCAACTTCAAACTACACACGCTGTACAAAGACCGAGAGTATCTGTGGATACAACCGGCCACGGCGCAGGACACTGGACTGTACATCTGCATGCTCCGGTAAACACACACTAGAGATGTGCGAAGTTTCAAATCTGAATCTTGATCAACTGAAGTTGAATTAGTCTGGTTTGGTCACATTATAGTCGCATTATGGAAGTGAAATTGTTTGTGAGTGATGTTCATGCTGATTTGGTTGGTTGTACATCTTGATAACTAGTTCCTCCTACCCGTAATATATCCTCAATGGTATTTTGTACTTTTAACCTTCAAAAGCAGCAGTGATATATCTGAATTGTTTATCATATTTGTCACAATTCAAATACCATACAGTATATGTCAAAATAATATAATTATATTGTTTGTTACATAAATGTTGTTTTTCATCAAGTTAGGGTTAGGATATATAATATAATATAATATAATATAATATAATATAATATAATATAATATAATATAATATAATATAATATAATATATATATATATAATATAATATAATATAATATATATAATATAATAATATAATATAAGGTTTGGATTTAAATATAACATGGAACCAAATCATGCAGGTTATTTCATCATGTTATAATATCCATATAATATAAATATAATAATATAATATAATATAATATAATATAATATAATATAATATGTTTGGATTTAAATATAAACATGGAACCAAATCCTGCAGGTTATTTCATCATGTTATAAATTAATAATATAATATAATATATAATATAATATAATATATATAATAATAATATAATAATATAATATGAATTAAATGGGAACCAAATCATGCCATCATGTTAGGGAATATAATATAATATAATATAATATATATATAAGTTTGGATTTAAATAACAGGAACCAAATCATGCAGGTTATTTCATCATGTTATAATAATAAAATAATATAATATAATATAATATAATATAATATAATATATATATAAATATAATATAATATAATATAATATAATATAATATGTTTGGATTTAAATATAAACATGGAACCAAATCCTGCAGGTTATTTCATCATGTTATAATATAATATAATATAATATAATATAATATAATATAATATAATATAATATAATAAATATAATATAATATAATATATAATAATATATTTAAATATGAACCAAATCATGCAGGTATTTCATCATTATAATATAATATATGTTTGGATTTAAATATAAACATGGAACCAAATCCTGCAGGTTATTTCATCATGTTATAATATAAATAATATATAATATAATATAATATAATATATATATATACTATGCAGGTTATTTCATAATATAATATAATATAATATAATATAATATAAATCTTTGGATTTAAATATAAACATGGAGGTTATTCATCAATAATATAATATGGGTTTGGATTTAAATATCCTGCAATTTCATCATGTCTGGATTTGTCCAGGTGTACTGGCCCGGTGTGGGTGGCATGTGAGCAACATTTCCTCGTGTGTGAAGATCGGTGTGGAGCTGGAGGTCGTTCAGCGGGACGGAGAGTGTGACCCCAAAACTCAACCTCACCTGAACCTGACTATACCACTCCAGAGCGATCGAACCCTCGAGTGTCCTGACCTGAAAACCCTCACGCTGCCCAACAGCACATACTCTGTCACTTGGTACCATGTGAGTCTCTGTGTGTGTGTGTGTGTGTGTGTGTGTGTGTGTGTGTGTGTGGACAAACATTTGAGAACATCATTATTAAAAATGATACTGAAAGCTCATCCAACCATTATGAAGGAAATGAATTTCTTAAGCTCCAGAGTCCCGCGATTAATGACCTGAGAAGACGTGAACGCAAGAGGCGCTTGCAAACAATCAGCATTATTCAGTTTAGAGCTTGTGTGTGAGCAGAACTATGAAATGCAAATCAGCACGGGCAATCTGTCAGTTTAAAGAGTCGTAACAATGCAAGAAAAGATATGTGCATATAAACAAAGGATGTATTATCAATATCAGGACTCCAGACTGCCAAACTTTTTTTCCTGCTGGTGCGACAAAATTTTGTTAAAGGTCGCACCTTGGCCAACTGATAAGAGCTGCCATTTCAGTTGCATATAAGAAACAGCAAACGGCAAACGAATGAAAGTGAAACGAAACCAGACTAGTCGTTTGAGTATAATAGACAACACAGCTCAGAACAAGTTAACGGACTGGTCTCGATCACGATATAATGAGAAGAAAGACAAGATATATTGAGAAGCATTCAAATTCAGCGCAGAATTCTCTGTTATAAACCATATCAGATCAACTGCACTGATGTGTGGAAACCAGGAGAAACATTGTGCCATCAATGAACAAGATCAGTCCACAAATCACCAACACTATAACCATGGTATTGTGGCAGAAATATCATATTATATATATATTAAATTTTCTTCTTATATAAAACACTTTTATTAAAAGTGTCTCATGAAAAACAAAAACTTTTCTTCAATTTGTGACTGAATTACACACAAAGCAAGTAAAGAGCGCTCTTTTTGTAGTCACTGAAGCTCAGTCAGTTCAGTATGATACTACAGAACAACAATGGTACATTTAATAAGAGTAGAATATTTACATTTCCCCTAAAAATATTAAGTCTTTGCACGTCACTGTTGTTAATATTCTGCTGAGCTCCTTCTCATCATGGTGGTTGAGTAAACCAGCTTACCTCAAAAAGAACTTTGGTCTTTTTCTTCTAGGAAAATGTACCAATAATATTGGTGACATTATCATGTTTTTACTTTAATAAAACTTTAATATCCAGTCAAATGCATCAAGCAGAGGAAAGAAAAGATCTTGAAGAGTCTACTAGTTAAACAAGGCTTTTCATGAGCACCTGTGGAGATTAAACCACTGACCTCGAAATGCAGCAAATAAAAAAAAACTGCAGACGTGAGCAAATACAAACTAGGAATCTATTTCTTGCGCAACTAGTTAAAGGTCATGTCGATCAAATGGCCCAGTGTTTTTAACTGCATTTTCATGCTGCAATATGTATAAAACACAGAAACTGTTGCTTGTGGCAATCACAGTTGCAGCAGTGTGTAAAAATAGACGAATAAGGCCTAAAGTGATTTATATTACTAAATAATCATCTATATCAGGGATTCCCAAACTTTTTTTGTCAGCCACAGTGTTATTTTATTATCATTAATATACTAGTAGTATTGCACTTATAAATATTTTAAATTTCTATATATTTAAAAAAAATTTTTTACTATTTTTGTTATGTATTCTTGTAGTTTGTTTTTGTTGTTTTAAATGTCGATTTGGTTTTTTTATTAGTAGTAATTTAGTACTTTCGTAAATTTTAGTACTTAGTGAAAATTAGAAATGATGCCTTGGAAACAAAAAATGTTTTATTTTGTTAAATTTTATTTCATTTAACAGCATTTTATATATATATATATATATATATACATATATATACATTGAATTAACATGTTTTTTATTATTATTTTATTTATTATTTATTAGCTTTTTATGAACTCAAACCCCAGTTTGGGAAACCCTGATCTAAAGCATGATCAGAAACATAATGTGAAGTGAATTGTACATCATCTGGGTTATTATACTGTAATAATACTTGAAATTTAACTAAAACTGTTACTTGACATAAAATAAACTAACTGAATTAATATAAAAAAAGCTTAAACTCATCTTCCTTTAGTTTAACTTCATGTACTAAAATAACTAAAACTGAAATAAAAGTGAGTAAAAAACTAAATACATATTTAAACCAAAACTCATAAAAATGTCAAAAAAGCACAATCAAATAAAAAAAAAAAAAAAAAAAAAAAAACATTTCAATAATACTAAAATAACTGAACTACCTAATATTTCATGTCCATGTATTTATTTATTATTTTTATGTGAGAAGAAAGAGTGTGGAGTGATTTGAGAAACATGAAATTAGATCAAATATACATTTTATAATGCGACCAATCAGAATCAGGTATTCCAAACAGCCGTGTAATGATGTTTGTCATCTGAACTTTGACCTCTCTCTGCAGTTATGCAGGTCTGTTTTTTTTAGAGGAGACCGAGAGCTGAAAGGAGATGATCTGGTGATCTACAGGATGTATGACGCGTACGCTGGCCTCTACACATGTGTCGTTTCATATCAGATGAACGGACGCACGCTCCAGTTCACACGCGCCATCAACATCACAACTGTTGGTAAGACGTTCTCATCTCCTCTTGACTCGTTTCATCATGTCTCAAGGTTTACATACACCCTCATTCTGAATCCTGTGAGCAGTCAGATCAGATTTAAAGGCATAAAGTGACACTTTACTATATATTCACATAGAAAACAACATTTTAAATACTGTTTTTACTGTATTTTGATCAAATAAATGCAGCCTTGCTCAGCAGAAGAGTCTTCTTTCAAACACATTTAAAAATCTTACTGACCCCATGCGGTGTAAGTTTGCATACTTTCTCTTTTGTAGTTCCTGATGTCGGCAGTAAAGTTCCCTTCATTCTGAATCCCGCGAGCAATCAGATCTACATGGTGACTCTGGGTGAGCGTCTTCTCCTTTTGCTAGTTTTGCCGTGTTTTCTGGGATATGCAGCAGTGAACGGTCTGTGTTGTGTTGTCATTTCAGGAGATACAGCGACGCTGTCCTGTCGGGTGCATCTGCCTCACCTGTTCGCAGACAAGAAGGAGATCTGGTGGACCATCGATAACAAAACTGTGGAGCAACTCGCCGACCCGCGATTCAGCTCACCTGAGGCCACGTATGGACCAGAGTTATTATAGTTAACTTAAACTGAAACCATAAAAACTTTTGTTACTTTAACTGAAAAAAAAACTTTTAAAGGTGCAGTAAGCAATTTCTGAGAAACACTGTTGAAAGTGCATTAAAAAAATTGAATATGGCTACACACTTGTAGCCAATCAGCAGGAGGGGCGTGTCCACTCATGATGATGGAGAAGAGAACCAGTCAGCAGTAGTGGGTGTGTCCACTCATGATGGGGGAGGAGAGAGTCACCATGATGGGGCAGTAGGGGGTGTCCACTCATGAGGGGAGGAGAGAGAGAGAATCAATCAGCAGTAGGGGGTGTGTCCACTCATGATGGGGGAGGAGAGAGTCAATCAGCTGTAGGGCGTGTCCACTCATGGGGAGGAGAGAATCAATCAGCTGTAGGGGCGTGTCCACTCATGATGGGGGAGGAGAGAGAGAATCAATCAGCAGTAGGGCGTGTCCATCATGATGGGGGGAGAGAATCAATCAGCAGTAGGGGTGTGTCCACTCATGATGGGCGAGGAGAGAGAATCAATCAGCAGTAGGGGCGTGTCCACTCATGATGGTGGAGGAGAGAATCAATCAGCTGTAGGGGGCGTGTCCACTCATGATGGGAGGAGGGGGGAGATGGGGGAGGAGAGCAATCAGCATAGGGGGGCGTGTCCACTCATGATGGGGGAGGAGAGAGAGAGAGTCAATCAGCAGTAGGGGGCATGTCCACTCATGATGGGGGAGGAGAATCAATCAGCAGTAGATCAATCAGCAGTAGGGGCGTGTCCACTCATGATGGAGGAGAGAGAATCAATCAGCAGTAGGGGCGTGTCCACTCATGGGAGAGAAAATCAATCAGCAGTAGGGGGCGTGTCCACACAGGATGGGGGAGGAGAGATTCAGTAGGAGATGATGGGGGAGAAGAGATCATCAGTCGTCCAGGGGAGGAGAGATGTAGGGTGTCCACTCATGCACAGCAGTAGCCACACAAGGAGGTTAAAGCAAGTTGTAGTCCACTCATGATGAGGGCCAATCAGTATGACATTCCCACTCATGATGGGGGAGGAGAATCTATCAGCGTTAGGGGGCGTGTCCAAAATTTGAGCACATTTTACTGTGTCGATCTGTTTTTATGAACCCTTGAACTTGGTAAATGCTCACAGCCGTATTAAGTCATCAGCTCATGTCACATTTCTCGGGCGTCACAGAGGATGCGTTAAAGCAGATATAAACCGGCCGTGGTATTATGCTGCCTTCACAAGCTATTGGAAATTTGATAATTCCCACTTCTCAAGTCGTGATTACGAGCTCATCATATTTCAAGTTTTGTGCAGTTTTTACCTAGAAAACTTGTATTTACGATAATTCCACGAACACGTGAAGGCAGCATTAAAGGTATACTGTCCAAATCAAGATCTTTAATAATTCATGATGCGCATATACGTTAAAAAACAGAACAGAAGTACTCAAATTTAAACAGAAAATATAAGAAAAAACCTATTCAAAATACTAATATTTATTATTCTGTGCTTTATTGACTGGTGTGTGTGTGTGTGTGTGTGTGTGTGTGTAGGCGTCTGTCGTATTATTACGGCGATGAGGAGAAAGAGCGAGTCCTGCATGTGATGGATTTTTCAGCTGATGACCTGCAGAGGGAGTTTAACTGTTCTGCCAGAAACATCCGCGGGTTCAACACCAGCAGAGCGTTCTCAAGAGCCGACGTAACTACACACGCTAACACACTCAGAGTCCAAAATGAACAGTTTCTATTGTAATTAGGGGTTCAAGCACAAAGTGCTGAAAACCTATTGTAATTGCTCAAATTTTTATTTTATTTCTTCTTTCCTAAAACTGATCGGGCAGCCCAAACCGTAAGGCCTAGAGATTTGAAACTTAGCTAAATGGTAGTAGTCTTGCTCGTGCAGAAATGTTCTCTGGAGTGGGAATATCAATAATTATCAAAAAATATGAAATTTTGATTCAGGGTCGCTAAGGGGCGTAAAAATCTCTGTAATGGGAGGAGCCACTTTTACTAAAATGGCTATATTTCAAGAATGAAATGAGATATCTTTACCAAGCTTGGTACACATGTGTATGGGCTTAATCTTTGGTCACGATAAAAGAATTGCGTCGATTGGACACTAGATGGTGCTATAACAAGAAAAAAACATGAAAACGGCTATAACCACCTGACCGTTAGTCCGATTGAGTTGAAAATTGGCATGCAGTGTATTGGTCCAAGGGGGCATGATAGTCTGTGAGGACATTGGCATATCTCGAAAAACATGGCCGCCATCGCCCAGTGAAGTTTGCGCACCTATTAGATAAGCCTAACAAAGGCCAATCACAATGAAACTCGGTGGACATGTTCGACCCATGGTCCTAGAGGTCTGTAAGAATTTTGAAAGAAATCAGCCACTAGTTGGCGCTAATGAGTTTTACGCCTCTGTAATCATGTGGTGTTTCACACATACAGACAATATGCATATCATTTGATAGATCTCATGCTGAACAACTGTGCCTCAGGAACAAATGCTGTCAATCAAATTGTTTATTAATTATTCGCAAATATGTGAATAACCTACTTTTGCAAATTAGTCCTTGGTTTTTGACCCGATCGGAACAAAACCAGTGCAGGACAATTCTCTGGACTCTCTAGATCAATAATAATTATCAAAAAAAGTTGAACTTTATCATTTGGGTCGCTATAACAGGGTCATTTAGAAAATGGGTGTGGCAAAATATCCTCAAAAGCCTATAAATCCTAAACGAAAACTCGCAACTTCTCGAAAATAGGTGAGCATATGCCATATATGATTCTAAATATCATCATCATGATCGCTAGTGTGCAGGACCCCCGAATTTAAGTGGCCGTAACTCACCGACTTCGGGGAAGGACTCGTTGGAAAGGCCTTTTTCCCGACTAGATTCGATTCAAGTTTGGTGCGATTTGGCCTCGGCGTTCTTGAAATATAAGCACAAAAAGATACGCATTTAACCAGGCGTAACTCCTGACCCCCACCACTCACTACCCCAGCGATGGTCTCGTTCAACAGGGCTTGTTAAACACTATCTACTCTCTGAGATTCAGAATTTCCTATTCCCGAGATATAAGCAAAAAACCAAATTCCCATTCATTTTCATTCATTTATTCATTCAATATGAAACCAGAAATGGTGTTAGAAAGACAAGACTTGCACTAAGCAT
This sequence comes from Culter alburnus, assembly GCA_028476615.1. NCBI lineage: Eukaryota > Metazoa > Chordata > Actinopteri > Cypriniformes > Xenocyprididae > Culter > Culter alburnus. The sequence continues at coordinate 828,004 of JAOTNS010003334.1, forward strand.
TTTCTTACCTATCATGTATTTCAAATATCTACAACACAATGTGTGTGTGTGTAATCATGTTTAACATGGAAAATGTAATTTAAACAAAAAACAGACCATTTTTAAAATGAAAGTGAGCCAATGACTGGTCCTTTGCTGCCACCTGCTGGTTAAAGTAGTCATTTTGTCACACTAATATTGTTCTATAATGCATATTTAGACTTGATACTATTATAATGATTACAATCACATTTTGTTATTCATCACGTTATTCATCATGTTGAATGACAATGTTCTTGTGTTTGTAATGGCAATTTCCTGAATTTGCAGGTTTATATAAACTATATAAATCCTTATAATATCATTACAGATCACATTTTGTCATGGTTTACCATTTACTTTGTTCATTTGACAAATGTTTTTGCAATAATGAAACATTACAATTCCATTGAGACCTAAAAATTTATTTTTAAAGGGGGAAACCTGGAATAAGCATTTTCTTACCTCATTGTTGATTTCAAATATCCATATCTGCAACAAAATGTGTGTGTAGGCACGTTCAACATGGAAAATGTACTTTAAACACAAAACGGACACTGTTTTGACACAGAATGAAAGTGAACCAATAACATGCGTATTATTGTTTAAGCCTTTTCTTTCTCTGTGTTTGGTTTAGCATATATCATAGCTGTTCCTCTGTGATTTAAGTGGTGACATGCTTGCTAAATAAAGCTTAATATCTTTTTACGCACATGTGTTTATTAAAGGCCTTAAATACTTGAACCCCGGTAAATGCTGCTTGCAGCTTTAATATATTTCAGTCAGGACCACTTAAGTCAAAAATTACAAGAGACAAAATTAAGTCAATTTTTTATTGGCATATTTTGCTAAAGTTACATTTTGCCGCATGGCTCTGTTCTAAATTCCCCGTCCTTTTCATGAGCTCCATGAAAGCCAAGACTGGGAACAGCAGCAGCTTCTGGGGACAACCTCCCATTTTTTAACTGGGAGAGCAGCACAAAATCCCCCTATTGAGAACAGAGCATGGAGGAGGTGGGGGGAGGTGGGTTGCAAGCAGCATGCAGTGGAAGCAGCCAAGCAAGCAGAGAGACGGAAGCTGCGTTTAAGTAATGCACCTTATTTTAGAGTCCATAGAAATCAGATCAGCTGAAATGGGTGGGGTTAGAATTTGCGAATCAGCTGATAGCGGAGCTTGACTACGAGGCCTGCCTGAACTAACGCAGAATGCTTGATTTTTAAGTTTGGTGTCAGTATGATTTTTCAGAGTTTCTAAAAGTGTCTCTTCTGCTCACCAAGGCGGCATTTATTTGATAAAAATACAGTAAAAACAGATAAATTTATTCCTGTGATCAAAGTTGAACTTTCAGCATCATTACTCCAGTGTCACATGATCCTTCAGAAATAATGAAATAATGATGAATAAAAGTGTTAATTTTAACCTTTGAAAGTAGTGAATCTGTCGCCACCTGGAGTTTAATGGAGAAACAAACTAACTTCAGGCTATCTAGATAAAGTCTGCTGGTTTTTCATTAGATATTGTATTAAATAAAAAACTATTTATTCTCCAAAATCGTTTTTCACTCACATTTGGCATTTGCTGTATGTTCATTTTGGACCCTGTATTCACATAATGTTTGTTTTGGAAGCAAATGTTGATAAGACTAAAAGTTTAGTCACTTTTTTAGTTAATATTTTGTTGAGCAGAGGTTGTTCCCTTGAACCTGTGACATTGGTGATGTCGTCACCATGCCAGTTGAGATAACATAAGTAGCTAAATTTGACCAGAGAAGTGTGTATTTGATATGTGTGTGTGTGTGTGTGTGTGTGTGTAGTGTATGTCCCCACTCTAGAACTGGGCTGTGGTTTAGGTGTGACTCTGGCGCTCATGTTGATGATGTTCGTCGTCTATCACGTGTTCTGGCTCGAGCTTCTGCTGCTCTATCGCTCCTGGTTCGGCTCGGATGAGAGATACACAGGTGAGAACACAAACACACATTCACTGACGTTCAGGCTCAGTTTCGATCAAACTGAGGTTCAGTGTCTGTGTCTCTGTGCAGATGATAAGCAGTATGACGTGTACATCTCGTACGCACGCAACAGCGAGGAGGAGGAGTTTGTGCTGTCCACGCTGCGCAGGGTCCTGGAGACAGAGTTCGGTTACTCCGTCTGCATCTTTGACCGGGACAGTCTTCCTGGAGGAAGTGAGTATTGTGTGACGGCAAACATACTGAGTGGTTCACAGTAAATGCAGCGAACACCATCTCTGCATGTGCTGCGAGTTTAAAGGGATAGTTCACCTGAAAAATAAAAATTATTCTGTGATTTACTCACCCTCAAGCCATCCGAGGTGTATATGACTTTCTTCTTTCAGACGAACACAATCGGAGATATATTCAAAAAAATCCTGGCTCTTCCAAGCTTTATAATGGGAGTGAATGGGGGCCGAGATTTTGAAGCAAAAAAAAGCGCATCTATCCATCATAAAAGTAATCCATACGGCTCCAGGGGGTTAATAAAGACCTTCTGAAGAGAAGCTATGGGTTTTTGTAAGAAAAATATCCATATTTCTAATTTTATAAACTATAAAACTTCTAATTCGTGACCAGCGTTTTTTTGCTCTATCCTCACCTAAGCTTACGGTACGCCTACATCATACATCGGGTCAGAGGTCACCCTTCGGCTGGAACGTGACTAAATAACATAACTCCAATTGTGTTCAGCTGAAAGAAGAAAGTCATATACACTTATAAATAAATTATGGGATAATTTACATTATCGTGTGAACTATTCCTTTAAGGTGCATTTGGGAGCATATTTTTTTATTTATGTGTATTTACATATTCTCATTACACATATTCTCATTACATTATTTACATATTCTCATTACATTATTTACATATTCTCATTAATTTATTTACATATTCTCATTACATTATTTACATATTCTCATTACATTATTTACATATTCTCATTAATTTATTTACATATTCTCATTACATTATTACATATTCTCATTTATTTACATATTATTACATATTTACATATTCTCATTAATTTATTTACATATCTCATTACTTATTTACATATTCTCATTATTTATTTACATATCTCATTACATTATTACATACATCCATTACATTATGCATTTTGCATAATTGGAGTTTAACTGCATTTAGCAGTATTCCGCCAAAATAAAAGAAGAATTTAAGGCATAATTATTAGTATTGCAATTTGTATTGTAGTGTAAATTGAAATTATTATATTACTATCAATTAGTCCTGTCAAATGATTAATCTCCAAATAAAAGTTTGTGTTTACATAATATGTGTGTACTGTCTAACTATTATGTATATTTAAATACACACACATACATGTATATATTTAAGAAATATTTGCATGCGTGTGTATATATATATATATATATATAATATATACACACATAAACCATATAAATTATTTATATATATATAAATATAAATATTTATAAATATTTATTATATCATATATAAATAAAAAAAATCTTTAATAAATACATGTATATGTGTGTATTTATATATACAGAATTATTATACACAGTACACACATATATTATGTAAACAAACTTTTATTTTGGATGTGATTAGTCGTTTGACAGCACTGCTATCAATTATTGTTTTTACAGTACAGTTGTAATGTATAACTATATATATTTGTCTTAATTTTTTGAATTAGAGTAAAAACAAGGAAACAAACACTAATTAAGTTGGCTTGAAAAAGACAAATTACTGATCTACTACTTATCTATCTATCTATCTATCTATCTATCCATCATCCATCCATCCATCCATCCATCCATCCAATCTACTATCTAAACTTAAACTTCAAAAAAAAACCTTCAAATTTCAAACTTTTAAAACTACTTCAAACTTTCTGGCTAGAATTTTGCAACCCAACTTAAAGTTTGTCTACAAACTTTTTTAAATGATTATTATTTACTATTTTAGTATTTATTCATTTTTAATTTTAAATTTTTTTAATTTAGTTGATAGTGATTTGAATGTGCTTGTCATTTTTATTATTATTTTGAGTTAGTTTATTAGTTTTTGATTATTTTATTTCAATATTAACATTTTTTGTAATTTAAATAAAGCTGAAATACGTGAAGCACTGAAATGACTAATTGGAACTAAACTAGAGCTGAAATAGTAATATTTAAATAATAATAATAATAATAAAACAGACAAAAGCATATCACAAACTAACTAAAAATGAAACTAAACTGAAAATCTAAAATATAATCTGTAATAGTGGGTATGCGTCCTGTATAGTGGATGTTAGATTGAAGTGTCAATCAAATATTGTCATGCAGAGCAAGTTAGTTAAACTGTTGACATGCGTATGATCAAGCGTTCATGTGACTTGTGTAGTATGTTCATGTGTGTGTGTGTGTGTGCATCTGTATTAACGTGTATCTGTGTGTAGCTATAACAGACGATACGCTGAGGTTTGTGGGTCAGAGCCGGAGGCTGGTGGTTGTTGTGAGTCCGTGCAGCGCTGTCCGTGGGACACAGGCGCTGCTCGAGCTGCAGGCCGGATTGACCAGCATGCTGCACGGCGGCAGCCTCAGGGTGGTTCTGATCCAGTTCAAACCGGTCCAGAGGAAGAGCTGGGTCAAAGAGCTCCGCCGGGCCCGTCTGGCGCTGACACTCATACGCTGGCAGGGCGAGAAATCGGCCCCTCTGTCCTCACGCTTCTGGAAACGACTGCAGCTCGAGCTGCCCATGAGGAGGAACACGGACAAACACATGCCACTGCCAGACATCACACAACACACACAACACGCCGAAAACACACCTCCTGCAAAGGAGAAACTAATCGAATCCTATTGTACAAGTGCGTTATAGACGTCCGTCGTGTCCGGAATCGCTCTCTATTCCCTATATAGTCAAATTTGTAAAGCACTTTTACGCTTTTTTTTTTCCTTCATTTTAAAGCAGCTTTACAGAAAGTCATACAGTCAGCTTTATTTATACATCACTCTATTGTGTCAAAACAAGAAAATAATGATTCTGTGACGTAAATAGGGTTCAATTCTGCTGTAAAGAAGCTCTAAAAGTAAGACAATAGTGTCATTGTTCAGTGTTGATTCAGTTCCGTTCAATAACTGTGTTCATAAAGTTCGTCAATTATGAAATGAGTTATAAAGCAGCTGTGGAGAAAACAGTGTCAGTTCAGCTCTCTTTCGATTGTGTCAGTGCAGTCAGTTCAATAATATTGCTGACTATTAAGTGTCTATACAGAGAGCAAATTCTGACGTTGATGTATATATTGCGTGCCGGAGAGGGTATTTAATAATTTAGTTAATTTTGTATTATTTTTATACTATTATAATATGTATTCATATTTTATTTTTATATTTTCGGTTTTCTTTTTCATTTTAGTTTAAGTAATGTTATTATGTGCTTTTGTCATTTTTATCTGTTATATAATATATATATTTATGCATCGCGATTTGTGAATCGTTTCTGATATTTTCCAAATGCATTGCAAATCGATTCTGAGTTTAGTTTTTAACAGCAGATGGCGCTCTAGGCTCATTTTTAACTGCATGCTTAAATGCTCACAAAGAAGAGCGCTCGTGCGTTCGGCCGAGTCTGAGAAAGTATTTGCACCTCAGAATGCTTTTATGACGCGAGATTAATGTAAACAGCACTTGTAATTCACTTTTCAAACTTTATGAATGATTATTATAAATAAGGTTCAAGTGATGTGTGTAAGGAATTGTAAGGAAGCAAAGTATGCTTTCTTTTATTTTTATTTCAGTTTTAGTTGTAGTAATTTTAGTACTTCAACTAAAACTTTTATTTCAGTTAAGTTTTTTTATGCTTTAACTGGGGATTTCCATCATTAATTTAGTATTATTTTTATACTATTATAGTATATATTAATATTTTGAATTAGCTTTTATTTTTATATTTTCAGTTTTCATTGTAATTTTATTTTAAATAATCGTCATTTTATGTTTTTATGTATATTCTGTTATCTTTGTTTTATTTTATTTCAGTTTTAGTACTTTAACTGAAACTTATTTTATTTCAGTTAAGTTTTTTATTATTATTATTGTTGGGGGGATTTCCATCATTAATTTGGTATTATTTTATCCATTATTTAGTTTAAGTTTTGGTCATTTTGTTGTGTGGTTTTGTCATTTTTACTAGTTTATATTTTTACTGGGTTATTTGACTTTCTTCTTTCAGACGAACACAATCGGGTTTATATATATATATATATATATATTTACATGAATGTGTATATATAGATTTTTTATTTCCGTTTAGTACTTCAACTTATTTATTTCCGTTATTTGCCGAGGCACTAAATTCTAAACTCCATTTCTAAATTCCGTTAAAATAAGGTTATTTTTATATTTAAGTTTTTCATCTAATATTTATATTCATATTTTATTTTTTCAGCTATATTTCTGCTAATGAAAACTATTTTTAATAGTTTTACTGTAGTTACCAACAGTAATAATGGGGATTCCCAAACTTTGTCAGCCAAATTTAAAATCTTTGTCAGTCAGCCTTAAATAGATTTTAAGTAAATATTTAAATAATTTCACAAAACATTTACGTGTTTATAGTTCCATTAATGGTCTACGGAAGAGGATTAGGGCCAAGCAATAATAAAAAATAAAACCATCTTGAGATTAAAGTTGTTAAATTTCGAGAAAAAGTCGAAATAAAATGTTGAGAATAAACTTGTTAAATTACGAGAAAAAACTCGTTAAATTTCAAGAAAAAAGTCGAGATAAAATGTTGAGAATAAACTCTTTAAATCACAAGAAAAAAACTCGTTAAATTTCGAAAAAAGTTGAGATAAAATTGAGAAAAAAGTGAGAAAAAGTCGTTAATTATGAGAACAAATTCGTTAAAGAAAAAAGTTTTAAATTACGAGAAAAAAATATTGAGAAAAAGTCATTAAATTACGAGAAAAAAGATTCGAGAACAAATTCGTTAAATTACGAGAATAAATTCGTTATTAATGACTTTATTCTCAACATTTTATCTCAACTTTTTTCCGAATTTAACGAGTTTTTTCTCGTAATTTAACGAGTTTATTCTCAACATTTTATCTCGACTTTTTTCTCGAAATTTAACGAGTTTTTTTTCTCGTAATTTAACGAGTTTATTCTCAACATTTTATCTCGACTTTTTTCTCGAAATTTAACGAGTTTTTTCTCGAAATTTAACGTGTTTTTTCTCGTAATTTAATGAGTTTATTCTCAACATTTTATCTCGACTTTTTTCTCGAAATTTAACGAGTTTTTTCTCGTAATTTAACGAGTTTATTCTCAACATTTTATCTCGACTTTTTCTCGAAATTTAACAACTTTAATCTCGAGATGGTTTTATTTTTTTATTATTGCTTGGCCCTAATCCTCTTCCATAATGGTCACATGACATGCAAGTAAACAAATACAATATTTAATTTTTTTTCAATTTAAAAGTTTTTATTTATTTTAATTATACATTATTATGACTTAATTATTAGCTTTTCATCAACTCGTGAACCCCTGCTCTAGTGGTTTGGGATTGTTCACTTCTCATTGCGGTGCATTCTGGGATTGAATGAGTGCTTGTCTGATAATATGGTGTGTGACTACAGTCAGTGGGAGGTGTGTTACTGAGCCTCAGCCACAAGGGGGCACAATCGGGCTGGACCATTCGAGATAGTTCAGATGAGTTTATGGTATGACAGAGGTTTCATTCCTTCTTTCATCTTCCATAACAAACTTCAAGCTGTTTTCATTCAGTTGTATTTGAGTCTTGCTTCATTTTGTCACACAGCATCTTATATGACCATGTCATGTCCTGTATGTTCTGTGATCACATTTTTAAGCTGTTTTGATAAATAAAATGTATTTTTGCATCTACATCTGTTTCATTTATTCATTTCATCATCTTTCTCATGTCCACACAGATGATTTCATACTGAATCAGTGCATTATTTACACTCATAATCATGAATGATGAAATGTTTGCGTAAGCTTTTCCCTTCAGTCATCAGTAAACGGAGGAAGTGGAAAACCTCTAACCATCACATGCCATCTTGCTCCAATGAATCAGTTTTTGTGTGTTTCTCAACTCGAGGTCTGGAGATGCCAGGCGTCTCTCAGAACAGCTCAGTTTTAATTCTCTTGAAGGAAAAAACAAAAACGTATAAATATATCGTAATAGTGAAAGCACATTTTCATCAGTCTTCATTCTGGAAGTTTTTAGAAAGTTCTTCAGTCAAGCGCTTTGAACCCAAACAATCAGCTCTGGGATGAATTACATAATTAGATTCAAAACCAATTCAATGAATTACTCATTCCATAAAGTAAATGATAAATCAATCACTTTTTAAAATATATTTTATGCTCTAATGCTAAAATAACCCATTGCTAGCAATCAGGCATTCAAAAATTCACCACAAATGTTGCTTGCCATGATTTTAATAGTAACAGCAACTTGTCTGATTGTAGGCAGTTACATTGTTTATAAGTTAACATTAAAAATGTATTTCACTCTGGGGATTTCCCAAGGCATTTTTACCCTCTAACCTTCCTGTTGAACTCTATTCTGTCACTTCTTGTGAATGTGATTTATTAGTAATGTATTAATCATTCAGAGCACTGTTCTGGTGTCAGTAAACTAGGTAAAAGATGAAGTGTAAACAGAGTCCCATTTTGCAATATGTCAGAAATTTTGCAAGATAGTCAGAAATGCATGTGACAGAATTGCTTTGATATTGTTCATGCTAATGATTTTTAGTTTTATTTATTTACTTTTTTGATTAGAATTAACTTTTTCCCGCTGTTGTGGAGGGGCAATCATCAGCCTGGAAGAGTTCAGTTAAATCAGGACTTAAACTTACTAAAAACATCACATTTACAGTGAGATTATATTTCACATGTATTTGTGAGCAACTTTTCTGCTTAAAGTCGGCATGAAACGGGAGTTGTGCTCGTCTTATCTTCCCTATTTTTAGGTATTTCTGTGTGAACAGCTTGATTTTGTCCGTAGGGAATTGATTGGATGGTTGTGGTTTGCTATTGGTGGATCTCATGTGAGTGACAGGTTGTCCCACCCTCGTCATCAGAGAGGAGAAGAGATGTTGCTGCAAGAGGGAGGGGAAGTTATTCTGAAACCCCGCCCCCGAGAACACACAACAAAGGGGGCGGGGCCATGTTGGGCTGCTTTAGAGAAGAGGAAGAGTTGTTGTAGTAGAGTGTTGTTGACATGCCGTCATTTTTCGCTGGACTGCTTCACAAACAAGGGTCGAAACGAAAAAAGATTAACATGACGGCACATGCTAGTGGATGAGTTGAATCAACTCCACAGCAACTACATCAATTTATCCACTAACCATTCAGAAACGTCTAAAAGTTGTAACTTCTTCCTGAGTCTCTCCATCAGTGTCGACTCCGGTTTGAACAATGTAAGGCTGAACACCGTTACTGACAATCCTCATTTTGGCTGCGTGAGATTCTCCAGCTTTGTTGTTGTTGAGCTGTTAAAGCTCCGCCCTCTTCTGGAGCAGCAGCTCATTTGCATTTAAAGGGACACACACAAAAACCGCGTGTTTTTGCTCAAATTTGACAAGCTATAATAAATGATCTGTGGGGGATTTTGAGCTGAAACTTCACAGACACATTCTGGAGACACCAGAGACGACTTATGCCCCTTTCCACAAGATGTAATATAAGTCTAGTTGTGAATGTTTCATGACCAGTAGGAGAACCACTGGTTCCACTGCTAAAGACGTATCTTTTTCGTCAGCACTTAACCCAGTAATAGTAGCACTTGCCTTGACTAATATTCTTCTTCTATCTATTTGTGTATTTATTTAAAAAAAAAAAAAAAAATTTCTTGCTATGAGCACTTTACTGACATAACTGTGACTTAACACAGCACTTGCATATTGTTGTTCTCATGTTGATTTGATTGATTCTACTACTCTCATTTTGTAAGTCGCTTTGGATAAAAGCGTCTGCTAAATGACTAAATGTAAATGTAGAACCATATTCATTTGCAGAGCCAAAGCACAACCAAAACAATGTTCTTCCGCAAAATGCATGCAGTTTTGTTTTTAACCACTAGAGGGTACATAGTGTACCTTTAAAATAGACATTATATAAATGTCACTTTTTGATCAGTTTAATGCCTCTTAGAGGCATTAAACATTATAAAAGAGTTACTTATGCTCCACTTATGCTCAGATGTTATTAGCGGAGTGTTTTTCTCTCTCTCTCTCAGACCTGATGGAGTCGGTTCTCAGGTGTATGCAGGCGTGCCGGCGGCTGCTGGTGGTTTTGAGCTCGGACTGTTTGTGCGAGAAGAGCGTCAGTCTGCTGGAGTGTCGTCTGTGCTTGTACCTGCATCACACGTCACGCGCCCCCATCATCACCGTCAGACGTCGCACGCTCAGCGCCTCCTGCAGCGACATCGCAGAACTGCGCAACAACTCCACCTCCATCCGCTGGCACGGAGCGCGCTCTGAGCGGACGAACTCTCGCTTCTGGAAGCTTCTGCGGCTTGCGCTGCCTGTGCGACCTCTCGCTCTCGGGAAAAGACTCATCGATAGCACTTCTTCCCATTCAGACCTGGCGTCCGTGGCCACGCGGTACACACAAGCGCAGACCGTCTCGCTCAGACACTATAGCAAAGGTGGCCGGGTCGGAATGAGGCACTTAGGCGTAAGTGTGCGAGGCTGCGATAGAAACGGGCGTGTCTGTGAGCAGAAGGGGCGGGTCTGCGCCATCTGTGTGAGTTTTCAAGAAAGTCGTCGAATTTGGGGTGGAGTTATCGCTCCTCAGTGGAACACACACCTGCATCAGCCTGTGGCCAATGGAACGGTACATCACACCACACACAACTCCAACACCGAACCTGGCAACGACCCCGGCAACGACCTCTGCCCCTGTGAACCAGTCAACAACAACCAGACAAATGAGCTACAAACAACGCACTGTTGACACGCACACTGCTGGAAACTGCACACCAACTAGTGAATATTATGAATGAAATGTGTGGTGATATGTAAATATTTACCATGAATTCAATAAACCAAACTTCAGGCTGACCTGAGACTAATGATTTTTTTTACAGGCTAGTAAATACCAAAGACTTCATATATAGAAATGCAGTGCACTCATATTATTATGAATGGGAGAAAGTGCAATGCACAATATGGCGGAATAAGTCCCGCCTTCTAAATAAAGTCATCGCATCACTGCAGCTGGCATTAGAAGATCCGGTTCCTATAGAAACAGTCAGATGCGTGCTTAAAGTCCCCGTGAACCGGAAGTTGCAAACGACTTTTCTCCAGTGTTGTGATGTATTTCCAAGTGAAACAGAATACTGAATAGAGGACAGGATTTACTTTAGTGCTCCTCCTCTCCATCTCTCGCTCATAGACTAACGGTTGGAGGGGAGTGGTTTAAGCGTTTTCAACCCAAGCCATCAAACTGACGTCATCAGAGAAGGAGCGCCATTCCAGACCGGAAGTAACATTTCAGATTAAATATTATCACAACAATTTTTTTTTTTTTTTCAGTGTATTAACTTGCACGGATTAATTGTTCACCACAAGACTAGTAATATGCGCTAACAAAGTAAATAGGTTCAATTTTGATTTCATGACGACTTTAAGCTTGATCCAGCCTGAAAAATGCTGTTTTTTGTCATGATTCGAGTGTTTAGAAACACTTATGAGACAGTTGTCAGATTTCATTGGTGATTTCAAATCTAAAAATTTAATCGAAAGCTTGGCGAACAGCTTTGGAGAATTTGATGTTTCCCCATTCAGAGTGATAGGAGCTGCACTTACATGCCCGAGAGACATTTCAAAGATGGCCGTCGAGTGAAATGACTTGTCTTAATTCAGTTGGATAATGGTCACTTCAATTCCATCCAGCTCATCCAACACGAGCTGCAGAGTTGTACGTAGTGCAGCAGAAATCAGAGAGTTCATGTGACGAGATGACTGACGAGACCATGGCGGTGGATTCATTGCACAACAGAGCTTGAGCCCATAATAAGGGTTCTTCACCTTGTTTATCTTTTGTTACACTTGTGTCTTCCTTGTGCTGATAAAACAGAAGAGGCTCTACAAGTTAAAGATCTCAGCAATCTTTCAGATAAATCAGCTGACCACTTTACATTAATTCTAAATGTATGAACAGCCTCCTGTTGGGAGTGTTCTCATACTGCCAAGGTAAAAGACCTCGACTGGTGCCCTGGACTAAAAGAGGGGGAAGGTGGTCATCTGATGTACTCATAACCATACCTTAAGTGACGTGTGATACAAAAATCGCAACATCAGTGGTGACGTGAATACCAATCACTACATAACTAGCGTCCCTGGGTGGGAGAAAGTATAATATATACATCTGTGTAGGCGTGTAGTTCCTGTTTCCAGAGTCTCAAGCTGAGACTGATGAGGAGGACATAAAGAAGCCAGTCTGCTCTCTGAAAGTGTTCACGCACCTCCATCAGTATGAGTTCAAAACTGCTCTGCTTATACACTCACAGATACAGGTACAGTGTGTGTGTGTGTGTGTGTGTGGTGGCTATACTTGTGAAAATGACTAGTGTCATCACTAGATTAAAGAGCTTTTAGATGGACCAGATGATTTTAGTGTTTAAATCTAATGATTTCTGTGAGGGTTGGTTCACGAGTTTAGTTGATAATATAATAGAAAAACAATTGAAGTCTTTGTATGTGTGTGTATTCTGTGTGTTAGTTGTTTACGGCTCACTTATTTTTTTGAACTAATAGGAAAATACTGCTTATGTGTGCATGAAGTGTTTGTGTGTTTGCATTGGTATATTAGGATCAGAGAGCACCAGGAAATCATTTAGCTTCAGGCATTTTTCCTGCTTTCAATGCACTGTTTTTCTTTCTTGTGTTGATTAGCAGGATTTCATTCCTGACCTTGCTTTTTTAAAATGCACACAGTTGCTTTTAAAGGCCACGAACATATCAGTCTAGGTGCGTTACACCATGTCTGCACTAGATGCATCGCAACAGCTAAAAGCTGTCTATACTGGATGCAACAAAGCGCCCATTGCAAAGCATTTGTCCTTTGTGTCAGTAGTATATCATAAATAGAACAAGGCATCAGTTTACTGTCAGAGATTTGTCGCTCGTGTTGCGCTGCATCCAGTGTAGATGTCACTGATTGTAAAGCACTTACACTGCTTGTCACATGTTTAGTATAGCCTTCTCTGTCAGCGACGAGGGCTTCACATGTAATAAATGCAGGGAAATAGTCAGGCTGATGGAGAAGATTTTCAGAATTAGAGAAACGCATACAAACTTTAATCGAGGATAGTAAGAATGCAAGGGCTCTAGATACTGTTTTGGATGCAAATTAGCTTAGCGAACCCTGTGCATTGTTCGGTTCCAGCTGACCGTGAGATGGCCTAGTCGCGGGATAAAGCTCACTCCACAGATGTGAGATAAATCACAACACAGAAACTCTTTCACCAAGATAACATCACATAGAGACCGTGGCTGTTCCTCAAATTAGTAAATACAAAAAAAAAAAAAAAATTAAGGCTGAGATTTTAATTGTTCAACAAGTAAAAAACAGATGTAACACAGATTAACAAATGATAAAGCTTGGGTTGCTGAATATCAGATCCCTTTCTTCAAAAGCATTAATTGTAAATTAGATGTGGTTTGTTTGAGAGAAATCTGGTTAAAACCAGACAATTACATTTCTTTAAATGAGTCCACCCCTCAAGATTACTGGATTGGCATTTACAGATATTCTAAACTCTATTAGAGTTAGACAACATGTGTCAGGACCCAGTCATACTTTAGATCTAATACTGTCACATGGAATCAGTGTTGATGCTGAAGACATCTCAGATCATTATCTAGTCTTGTGTATACTATATTTAGCATAGTTGTAACAGGAAGTCAAAACTGACTTCCTGTTACAACCATGCAAGAACTATCACTTCTACCACTAAAAATTACCACTACCACTGCTTTATCAATAACTCAGTTTCACCTCTTCAGCATACCAGGTAGCTTGGAAGAACTCGATGTTGCAACAGAAACTAACTATTGATTCTCTCTGCAGCACATTAGACACAGTTGCTCCTTAAAGAAGATTAAGGACAATAGTCCAATGCCGTGGTACAACGAACACACTCAGGCCCTTAAGAGAGCAGCCAGAAAAATGGAGTGCAGCTGGAAGAAAACAAAACTAGAACTTTTTCGCAATTCGTGGAAAGAAAGCATAACTGGTTTAGCTCCCCAGTACTTGAGCGAGATCTTAACGCATTATATTCCTTCACTTCTATTGCGATCTTGCTTAGTTGGGGACACTTGATATTCAACAATATCACTGATCTGCCTGCATTGACACCATTGTATGTGAACTGAACTGAGATGGACGATGACATCACTGTCTTCTCCAGAGGTGCCATGTAGATAAATGAACTAAATTATTATTATTTTTTTTTTTTTACGATGAAATTAATCAATAGGGAACTTACTTGAGCTGGACAATGACACTGTTTTATTCTAGAGCTGCTGTACAGCTGAATCAACTTTTTTTTTTTTTTCAGCTTGTTGAAGCTGCTTTAAAACAATCTACATTGTAAAAAGGGCTAAATAAATAAAGGTGACTTGACTAGACAATTAAATATTTCTGCTTAACTGATACAGCTAAACTTTAAACTTTAGTGTTTTCTTAAACACATGCACCAATTGTAAACCATCAAGAAATTATCTACAAGTCTGTTGTCTTGTGATAAAGGCCTGATTTTGCAGTTATTTTTGTTAAAGCATTATGAAGTGAATCATGGGAATTTTTTTGAGGAATATGCTAATGCACATGATTGTGTCTTCTCTAATTGTTGTTCTTGCTTGTGTGTTTTTAACAGCTTGGCCTTGGTCATGACCTTGGTGCTGGTAACAGCTTCATGGAACGATCTCTGATTTATGCATTTTCACAGAATGCATGTGCATTTTACATTTTTACCTGTCAGTGTTCAATGGCTGAGTTAGTATAGTGATTAATAAAGGTCTATTAATTACTATAATTTGCTAAATGTAGAGAATGAAAGAGAAACGTTATGGGGCGATGGATAAGTTTGGATGTAGGGATGAATTACTAGAAGCTGGAGGAGGCGGGGAATGCACCTCCACACCAAAACATTCAACAAGGAAGTAAAACTTGGGACAGTAAGAAAAGGACTTCTAAACCACTGAAATAAGTCATACAGAATCACCCTAAATGAAACACATAGTGTATATATGTATTAGGTCAGAAAAAAAAAAAACTGGTGGCGAAGTCATGCAGTCCGTTAATGGTGGGTGCTTGTCGTAATCTAATTACAGTATGTCGGGCAGGAAATCCAAATGTTTGCCTATCATTTATCGATCTCAAATATGTCTTATCATTTGAAATATGTAGTAGTAGCAACTTTAAACAAATGAATCAAGTAAATAATAGTTTATAATAAAATCCAGAGTATTGTATCTAACAGATGATGAGTGGAGATCAGAGTATAGAGAAAGGAAGAACGAAAGCAGAATGAAAGGAGAAGCAGAAGAAGAAGCAAAAAGCATAAAGTAGAAAGGTAGTAAGAAAGTGAAGAGCAAAATAAGAGCAACGACTATACAGGAAATTTACGCCCTCTTAAACTTATGTTTTGGTCTAATAAGAAAAGGTCAAACAGACATCTTGGTGTAAAGGCTAGTTACTGGTCAAATGTCAAAGATGGATGAAAATAGATACAGAAGGTGTTGTTTTGACACCTTTAAGAGAATATTTCAGATCTTGCATTATCTCATGTCTTGCGGAGATGGAAACAGACATATTTTGATACAAATTACATCACATAATTAATTCTAATGGAACATACACCCACTCGATCTTACAGCACAGAGACACTAAAGATATATTACATTTGGAAATTTTCAAACATATCAGAGCATATGGTAGAAAATATAGAAATGGTTAAGGAAATCAATAACAGGTAAAAGAATACTAATAATACATAAAGAATAATTAATAAAATAAATAAAATGAATAAAGACATTATCATAAATAAGATAAATAATTGATACATCAATAAGATAAAAACGACAAATTATTGTCATGTTTTACAGGACACACTCGCACAGAAACATTTTGTCCGCGCTGCTCTTATGATTTTATCAGTAAAATTGTTTAGCAACTTAAAAGCCACATGACATTTCTCTCCAACGAGGTAATAACAGTGTGGTTCTTGAGGTAGATAAACGTTAGTTTCGCAAAAGCTCAGCAGATTCATCATTGACCATATTTATAAAGACTTTGCCTTATTGTGGAAGGATGTTATTTTTTGTTTTTATAAAAGTCAAAGTAAAGAAAAAACGTACTTCCTTATAAATTTATTAATACTTTTGGCAAAATTTCACATTCATAAATGTAAATTCAGCTCTAAAAAACCTTGTTTTGTACTTTTTATCCATGAAGTTGAACGTTATATTAATCTTATTTCTGGCTCAAACAACAAAAAGGCTGTTAAAACTATCAGCATATGGTCCTCCTTCACTTTGTAATGACCTGTAAGCTTCCCCTGGCTATTTTTTTTTTTTTTTTTTTTTTTTCTCTGTTTATCTCTATGTTTTTTGTATGTTATGTATATTATGGCTAATCACCTGTGATTTGTACCTTTTTGCAATTAAAAAAAAAAAAAAAAAAAAAAAAAAAAAAGATAAACGTTAGTTTCACTATTAGTAGAGACACTGCTTCTGTTAGAGATGCACAGATTCAGGTTCGGTGCCGTTTCTAGGCACAGGCAAACTAGGCGGTCGCCTAGGCCAGGGGTTCCCAAACTTTTCAGCCCACGACCCCCAAAATAACGATGCCAGTGACTCGCGACCCCCACTATCCTCAGAGGTGGTTAACGTATACAAACGCTGTGCGCAATGGCGCACACGCACTAACGCCTTTTTCACACATAGGCTACTATGTTTGCAGTACGTATGCGGTGCGTATTTTTTTTCCGTGCCCATATTAACGGATTAGAGCGTTCACACTGCACACGGATGCAGTCCGGCAGTGCGTTCCAACTAATGCGAAAAACTAGTAATTTCACCATAGATGCATATAATTTAAAGTCTCTGTTACACAGATGACACATGGCTTTTTTGTCTCGGGTAAAGCAAGGAAAATGGCACCTTACCTGGCATTTAGGTGAACATGCCTTTGCAGTACATGTGGAGCACGCGCTGTTGTGCTTCACATATGCCGCGTTTGCAGTGTGCAACTGATCCGTGGCTGCAAATCCGAAAGTTGTTACTGAACATGGCTTGTCAGCATTGCGATTCGCTTTGTATACACTATATTTCATAGCTGTCACGTTTAAACTCACTACATTTATGTGTTATTCAATTAATTCCTTTATATTTATATAAAGTAATACTTTTGATTTATATATTTTATATAGCTACTTGCTCACACAAGTGGCAAAACATTTAAACATAAGCTTTATGTTAAAATCACAAACATTTCAAATTAAAACGAGGCTACTTTCGGCTTTTCTTTCCTTTTAAATCTTTCTACAAGAAATCCCTCAGGTCATAAAGAACGTTGTTTTTCCAACCAACGTTTCATTTCGACAAAAATAATATCCAAAGCGAATTACCAACGTGCACGTCTGAATGTTTAACATGGTGCTGTAAATTGACCTGCTGCAGCTGATGCTGTTGCTAATATGTCGTTAATCTGTGGTAATCACCTCAGGAGTCACGGTCAAGGGGAAGGAAAATAGCATGGTTTTTTATTTGCATGGTTTTTGTTTTTAATTTAACTAATATTTTTAGTATTTTGTTACAATTATTCATAAAATATGCTATTTCTAATCATTCATTTTTTATTTTTTATTTCTGGAAATCATCTCGCGACCCCTCCCTCAATGTCTCGCAACCCCCCGGAGGGTCCCGACCCCCACTTTGGGAACCACTGGCCTAGGGCGCAAACAGCTGAGGGGCGCCAGTGAGAGTCCCCGCCCCACCAAGAGATTTCTTTATGAATATATATAAGTATATATAGTATATATTTTTTATAGTAGCCTAATAATAATAATAATTATATATATATATATATATATATATATATATTACTATTATTATTATTTCGTACTTTTGCTATTTCGAGGCATTATGATTACTGAGTGACAAGTCTCCTGGTGGTGATAGTGGCTGCTGCTGTTATGAGAAATGAGATCATCCGTCATCCGTGCTTACCTGGATTAAGTGTTTTAGTTTCATCATCATGTAAAGGTCAAAGCCAGTGGGGCTCAGTATTATAAAAATAAAAATGAGGATGAGAAAAAGAAAGCGAAATATAAAGGTATGTTACTAATTGGTTAATTGTTCTGTCTCTCCATCATCACAAGGAAAACATGACACTGCATATTAGCACAGGACGGATTTACCATGTCATGCTCATTTCAGCAGCGGAATATTATAGCATAGTAAAGTTGAATGAAAAATCATTATCAGAGATGGCTGTTTAGTGTAAATTGACCAAGTTTGACAACCAGCGTGGACCTGCCAAACGAACACAGTTTCAACAGAAAAAATAAAATAAATAAAAATGAGTTTTACATGAATTCAGTGCATATCAAGAAATAACTTAAACATGAAATAAATGCATTTCTTTATGCTGTAATAGTGCAGTTGAAGTCACAGACAGACAGGCATTGTGATTTGGGAGTGTAGATTATGAGAATCAGTTTTATAATAGGCTAATGGTACAAACAATCATGACAGGTGCACTCAAATTTTTGGAGAAATACAAGGCAGATGCTACTGTAGGAAGAGAAGCATCAGAAACAAGTCCTAACTGTAAGTGTTTACTTCTTGTTTACAGCTTTAGCTATATAGAAAAGTTTCAAAAAAGGTTTATAATGGTGTGTGGCAATGCCATGTCTGATTGTATGAGCATAAACAGGGATGTTTCCAGGCAGATGTCCTATGATGACATTATTGACACTTTTGCATCAATTAAGTCTAGGCGTGTCCACTTTTAAAGCTATTGAAAATAGTAAACATATGATGCCAAGGTCAATTTGTTATGCAAAGGTCAAGTCCTTGTAGTTGTTTACCAGTTACTTCATTTGAACATGGATGTGCATATTTGTTTTATTGAAAAGTGGTAACTGTGTATTACTGAATAATAATACTTATAGCTTATAACATAACATAGTGGGGTGGGGCTGGGGTGCCAAAAAGGCTAGAAATGTCCCTGCGTAGGCTAATTCACATATGCTGCTTATTCTCTCTCTCTCTCAACTGCGTTAATAACTGTATCAACTGTATAATTCTGCTATCAAGGTTTAAGCTTCTGTTACTAGTTCGGAAATGACCAGGGTTGCCAGATTTTCACAACAAAACCCGCCCAATTGCTTCTCAAAACTAGCCCAAAACCAGCCTAATCGCGTTTCGGGGGTTCCACGGTAAAAATCGCATTTAGGGAGCGTTTTGGCGGGGTTCCTAGTAAAATTCGCATCCCAGGGGCTATATATCATGTTATTTGGGGTCGCTTCAACCCGCGGATATTAAAAACGTAAATGGAGAACTGCGGACTTAGCAATACTTGAAATGACGTTTTGGAATTAGCAATGGTAGCTTGGGATGAGATAATTAAGAAATGAATCCCACACACAAGAGTGTTTTAAGGACAAAAACCTGACAAATGTCTTCAAATACAACAACAGAACAGTGTTAGAACAGAATAATTGACTCTGGACTGTTGAATTATTAGAAAATAATGCACACCCAAGGTATTTTTTTGCTTAGCTGAATCTCTTTGATAATATATTTTCTTACAGATGACCCTGAGATTTTAAGCTAAGAAATAGGTCAATAATAAAATTAAGTCCATAATAATAATAATAATAATAATAATAATAATAAGTTCACTGTTCTCTGATGTTGGTTCATGGTCACAAGACATGCAGGTAAACAAATAAAATATTTTTTAGTAAGTGTTTAACTACATTTAGTGGACATTCAGCAATGCTTACTGTTGTGCTTAGAAATTATATATTTGTATTTTTGTAATTATCCGAACAGTATATCATAATGAATATTCACACCAGGGTGCGCAAACAGTATATAACGCTAATTTCAATTTGTATATTACCAAAGTATATATACTTAGTACATAGCCTACATGTTACTATTTACACTGAGGTATATTTGCCCTATAATAATCAATCAGAGTTACATGCATGACTGAAATGCTTCTCAAATCTGATCTGTTGTGTGTTTATGTAGATAACAGCAGTCCACCGACGAACATCACGGCTGTTTTGGGTGACACCACTACATTCAGATGCCACATTCAGAAGCTTGGGAGTCCTGTTATACGCTTGTACATACAGAGAGTTATTAAAGACAGTCAAGAGATATTCATCAACGGTTTTGATTCATCCAGAAATTTGGATATTCGTTCTGAGTACCACAAAAGAACCAAAGTGAACAGAATGGACCTCAGCATGGAAATGACAAATGTCTCTGTTTCTGACGAAGGCTTGTACAAATGTATTGTTTTTTTCGACACAGTGGACATAGAAATGCCCAAGATCCATCTCAAAGTCACAGGTAAGGCACAAGATACACAGACCACAGGGTTGAGTTGAATTCAGAATTGAAGAATCGGCTCAATTTCAATTTATGAGTGTGAATTTGAAACAGATTTACCACAACAGACAGGAAGTTGAATCTGAATGACAGAAAAAGAATTGAAATTCTCATAAATTCAACAACAGGATTTTCAAAAAGACAAATCATAAATAATTACATCATTAATTTTGACAAATTATGCTTATTTATTCTCTAATATATAAAATATATTTTATATAAACTGATAGCATGCAGAATATTTATCTAAACTTTATCAGACATTAATGGAGACTTTTTTTTTATTTTGCCATGCAGCACCATAAATGTCCACCACACTGTTTCCATATGATTGTGTAAAAAATGATATCGACATAAAAAAATATATATATTTTTAGGAAATTAGAGTATTCTGGATAATTAGTAAATATTTATTTCTGGAAATACTCCAGATGTTATATATAAGAATATGTTTATGGGTAATTCATGATACTAAAATTTAAAATGCATTATTAAAAAAATTACACTTTTGATTTTCTTTTACTTTCTTCCTTTTTATGCTCCTCCTTTGGTATTTAAATTCAAATGCAATTCTAATTTTGAGATATTCTCAATTCTGAATGATGCACAGCCCTGATAACCTCCTACATTGTGCTTGAAGCTGCAAAAGATCATTTGAATATATATTCATGTGTGTATATGAGTGTGCACGTCTGTTTTAAGGCAATACTAATAACAATAAT
This sequence comes from Culter alburnus, assembly GCA_028476615.1. Taxonomy (NCBI): domain Eukaryota; kingdom Metazoa; phylum Chordata; class Actinopteri; order Cypriniformes; family Xenocyprididae; genus Culter; species Culter alburnus. The sequence goes on from JAOTNS010003334.1 coordinate 849,411, forward strand.
ACAACCATCTCTGGTTTACTTCTGGTTTTAGGCAGGGCTGGCCCAAGCCTTTATGGTGCCTAAGTAGAATTCTGTTTGAGGGCACATGAGAGTGAGTAAATAATGACAGAATTTTCAGTTTTTGGTAGGGTTGGGAAACATTTTAAGGTTCCAGTTCCGATTCTGGTTCTGCCTAACGATTCCGGTTCCGGTTCCGGTTCCATTAAAATAATTAAACAACTAATAAAAAATAGTATTAAGGGAAAAATGCACAATACTTGACTCAAACAGTCCTTATTGTGTTCATTATTCTTGTAAAATGAATTTAACAGACTGCTAATCTCATATTCGCTAACACTTTACAATAAGATGCTTGGACACACATGTAAGATCCAGACAGGTGAAACAGAATATTTTTGTAAGTTGGATTCATAAAGACTTGTTTCTGAAAGAATGATTCAGTGATAGACACATTTTTAACAGTAAATTTGTTGCCACCTAGTGGCATAACAATGCAATTGATACAGTCTTTATTTGAAGTCCAGTTACTTTCAGAAAGTAATTTATTATATTTTGATCGGTAACATCAGCGTTTCTATCTGAACAATAAACTTTTGTATACTTCTGTTATAGCCTAATTGGAATATTTGTCTCACAGAAATAATGATACTGTGTGTTTGAAAAGACTGTTTGTGAAGCTGTTTATATCTACACAACTCTCTTCAGATCAACGGCAGCGCGAACGCAGATTTGAATGTCATGATTTTATTTTTGTCAAAGGTTTAAAGGGATAGTTCACCCAAAAATGAAAATGTGATATTTATCTGCTTACCCCCAGGGCATCCAAGATGTAGGTGACTTTGTTTCTTCAGTAGAACACAAATTATGATTTTTAACTCCAACCGTTGCCGTCTGTCAGTCAAATAATGGGAGTGGATGGGAACACAATTTATAAGAGTCAAAAATATGCTTAGCGGCTCATGGCGGCACATTGATGTCCAACACACCACTATGTCCAACTGCGTTCAGCATTCGCTTAGTGAGGTCTGATCGCGCTCTGACAGCGGAAGTGATGTCTAGCACTCACTCATGATCATCGATTCAGTGAGAATGCTGAACGCAGTTGGACATAGTGGCGTATTTGAGGTAAAAAATGATATAAATATTGTTCGGTTTCTCGCACAAACCGATTGTTTCAATGGTCCGTCATGAGCCGCAGGGTTTAATTTGGATTTGTCTATGCATGTTTTTTGACTCTTATAGATTGTGTTCCCATCCACTCGCATTATAAGACTGACAGACGGCAACGGTTGGAGTTAAAAATCATCATTTGTGTTCTACTGAAGAAACAAAGTCACCTACATCTTGGATGCGCTGGGGGTAAGCAGATAAACATCACATTTTCATTTTTGGGTGAACTATCCCTTTAATATACATGGCTGAATCGTTGTCATTAGATCATGTGGGTGATGAAATCGAGAACGCAATCTTTTAAAGATTAATCGTGCAGCTTTGTTCTCTCTCTCTCTCTCTCTACATTATTGAAATCTGACGTATAGAGTAGCGCGAGGGCTTTTCAGTGCATTCATTGCTATAATATTCATGAGGTGAGACGTCTCTATTAAAGGATACACTCCCCGCGCACTTCGCCCACCCATCACACCAGAACTGTTTTCGGAACCGAAACTTAGAAATCTTGCACGGTTCCGGTTCTTTTCAAAAAACACTACCGGTTCTGGATGAGAACTGGTTCTTGGTTCCCAACCCTATTTTTGGGTAAACTATTCCTTTAAGAACAAGCGGCAGCATGTTTACTATAGGCATGTGACGGTATCAAATGTTCATATTGCGATAATTGCTTAAGCTTTTATCACGGTGTACGGTATTATCACGGTATTGAAATAATTTGCAAAAAAGTGTTGTCATAGTATAACAGGTTTAAGAACTCTTTTTCTTATAACAGATTTGACTCCCTTTTGGAGAGCCTGTCTTGAATTGCAGTTTAAATCACTTCCGTGTTGGCTTCAAGAGAAACTGTGGGAGGTTGCTGCTTGGTTGTACAGTATTGGGATGGAGCGCCAAAATCAAACTGTCATTCCATTGGGGCCCCCTAGTGGCCACTTAGTTCGTTTATGCCTTGGGCTGGCTCTGGTTTTAGGGAAATTAAACATTAAAGGGGGAACCTCTCCTAATCTCTAAAATGTCACTTATTCCACTGTTATCTCCTTTTTAAAGCCAATTACAGCATTCCCACAGTGGAGAAAGAGTGCAGTGAATGTAATTATGATGATGACACTGCTGGGAAGAGCTGTCAGCTGAGCTGCTCATCAGTGGCGGTTATCCACAGAGCGCCGTGAAGTGGGCGGGGCTTAACCTGAGTCTGATAAATCTCGTTCACAACGAGAGTTCAGAAGATCCGTACTCCAAAACATGGACCATCAACCAAACCATCACGTACAACTGCGACCAACCAACTGATGTCAGCTGTGCTGTAGGAGGCGCTGTTTCCCCCACCATCTCCATATTTTGTGCTGAATGTAAAAAGTTGAAGTTTTGTGTGACAACAGACTGAATTCAAAATCATTGTTCACTGAAAATCTTATCCTCTAAAATGTAGTGGGGGCATTTAGCTAATGCATATTAATTAGGTTATACGATTGTAAAATATTTTTGGGCTTTCTGTTACCTGTCTGTCTACGCTTCCTATCTATGCTCCCCTTTCTACGCTTGCCGCATTTTTTTGGCCTTCAGCTTCCTGTCTGCAACTTTCAGCACATAGCTTTATGAGGCAATTGATGCAAGCAGGAAAAAGCTTAATGTGTGTATTGATGGAAGTAATGTAACCACTGACACAAACAGGAAGTGGAGGCAGGTGAATATAGCAATAGCAATTATAAATATCTGAGCAGCAATCTGGTCCATGTGTCTCTTATTTGGGTTCTCCCAACATGTTGTAAAAGGGTTTTACGAGATCTGGAGGTGAATTACAGAAGTCTGTAGATAATTGAATATGAATTTTGAAAACTTAAGAGATTTCTTTATGCCCAAAAGAACACATAAAGCTGTAAAACCAAGAAATATTTGGTGTAGACTATAAATTCGATTTGTTCTTTTTTTGCCATGTTGCCTTTTTTGCTGGTGTTGTGCCGAATTCTGACCCCCGCCAAATTATTACCCCCCATAGTATTGGTAAGTATAGGATCAGGGGTGGGGTTAGGATTAGGCAATCAGGTAGCCACTTCAATGAGGGGGTAATATTTGGTAGGGAGTCAAATTCGGCACAACACCGGTAAAGAATCCGTATTATTTTGTACAAACTCTGCGCAGTCAAAACTCGTAATTCGCAATGCACTGGTCCTGAATTTTGTACGACTTCGTACATTAGGTAACGATGAGTCGTTCAAACATGGTTCAAACATTCACTGATGCTCCAGAAGGAAACACGATGCATTAAGAGCCGAGGGGTGAAAACTTTTTGAATTGGATGAACAGGATTAATTGTACTTTTTTTGTCTTCTGGGAAACATTTAAGCATCTTCTCAAGCTTCCGAAGGGCAGTACTAAATTAAAAAATATGATCTTTAAACAAAATAGAAAAACTTGCACATCTTCTTGTTCAAAAGTTTTCACCCCCCGACTCTTAATGCATCGTGTTTCCTTCTGGAGCATCAGTGAATGTTTTGAACCTTTTTTAATAGTTGAGTTTGAGTCCCTCAATTGTCCTCAGTGTGAAAACACAGATCTCAAAATCCTAGAGCCACTGCTGGAAAGGGTTCAAATATGCAAAAAAAATCCTTGAAAACTGATGAATCTGCAGGAGCTGGAGGATTTTTCTGAAGAACAGAGCTCAGTTGAACTGCTTAGGACAAACAAGAGACTCATGAACAACCATCACAAAACATAAAAACAGTCGTTAAAGGTGCTAAAGAGGATCTTTTCGTTGACTGAGAAACCAAGTTTTTGAAATGAGCGCATGCGTAAGAACAACCCCCCCTCCTTTCGAGGGAACGCCTCCCAAAACTCGTGCACAGTATTGGAACACGAGTGTTTACCACCGGCATTCGCTGTATCGTGTTAGTGGATTCATTATGTCGGACTCACCGCAGGTAACTCATAATCTGCAGTTGTTACTCCTGCATCCTGACAAAAACATTGCATGCGGCGCCTGTGGAGTGTGGAAAGTTATTGGAGCGCGCAGCCGCGCGCGTCTCTCACAAGGAACATCATGGCAGTGATTGACAAGCCAGAGGGCCAATCGTTTACGCGATGATCACATAAACGATTGGCTGATGTTTTTAAGGCCCTACCTCGTGCACAGATGATGTATATTAATATTATTACTTTCAGTGCACCTAATAAATAGTCTTTTATCAGTTAGTAAAGACAGTTTCAAGTAATATTGCAAAAATGTATAAAACAAAACATCCTCTTTAGCACCTTTAAATAAATAAAAATAACATGCAATTTTCATGATCCTTCTTATTTTGTGAAAATGATTAACATTTTTGCAGATTCTGCAAGGGGTGTGTAAACTTTCAAGCTGAACTGTATGTATTCAGGTGAAATTCCAAAGTGAAATCAAAATGAGCAGGTTAAAAATAATTTCGGATGTTGTAAATACTGCAGAAAACCAGGCAAGTCAATGGGCTTGAGAATGCCACAAATGTATGCAGGACATACAACAAGAAAAAAGTAATCAATCCAACCAACAACAACAACATAAACCCTCAAAACAAGAGGGACAATAGATGGGGTCCCTATCTCTTGTCCAATAAAGCATCCTTTAAATGTTAGATCCATATCAAAGCCTGATTTGTGTGTCTGACACATCATTTCACAGTAATACTGAACACGCCGTTAAATTTGCTAGGACGAGATTTAATGCACAAAATGGGCATTGAAATTGTTTTTTCTGAACATAACATTTCTCTCTTTCCCCTCGACTCTCATGCTCTCGACTCCAGCCCAGTGACTTCCTCAACCCAGAGCCTGAGCAGAATGAAACCTCTACTTCCTCTTCTGAGCTGTCTGTGGTAAACCCCACCTTACAAGGATAAGGCAGGCCTAATCATAAAAACCATAAATCTTGTTTATGTGAAGCAGTATCCCCTCTCAGTAGAGAAGGAAACATTATCAGCTATTTTTGGTTCCTGCCTATGTGGCTGCTGCAGCCCTGATGGTGTAGGATTGTATTATCACATCCTCTAATTTTATACACATCATCTGGTGGGTGCAATTTTATACAGTTTAAACACACAGCACATGACAGCTCAGAGGAGTTACTACTAATTTAAAGGTGTCATTTGAGACAAACAAAACCTAAGGCAGTGTTATTTTGCTCTCACAACACTATCACAGATCTTCTATCGCTATCACAAAGTGTGTGAGACTATCAGTAAACTGGACTGTGTGCTTGTGGAAAAGCTTTGATTCATCATGTGACTTTCTCATCACCATTTGTTATTGGTGGTTGTATTACGTAATTACGTATTATGTAGGTATAAAACGGATGTTAGTACTTCATTAGGTTGGTAAATTAACATTATATCAGTTAATGAAGTACATTTTTTTACTGTAAATTAAAGTTAAATCTGTAAAACCTAAAATGTTGCTATATATATATTTTTTTTTTACATTTCTGGCAACCACAGCTTTGTGTTTTTTTTACAGTGTGTGTTTTAGAGGTGTGTGACTGTATTCTAACAATTAATGTATATTAAAAGTAAAAGATTTTGTGTAGAATTACAGTAATAAACAGTAATTTTAGAATAAGAAATTACAGTTTTATTAGTTTTTTTTCTGACAGTATTTTTCAGTATTTTCCTGCTGCTGCCAATTACAATTTTTATGCTCATTTTATTTTGCTACAAGATGCACACAAAACCTGAGGATGAGAAATGTTTGGTAAACCAATGGGAGACAAAATTATTTTTGATGATGGTGCAACAAAATCCACAGGATTGGCTATTCTGTTTTGCAATTCACCAGGTAAAGTAGTGACATCTAGGGGTAGCATGATGAACAATATATTTTTCTGATAAATGTTTGTGGATATAATAATCTAGTTCAAAACAGACAGCTGATTTCAAATGTGTCAGATGTTCTTGATGACCTTAAAGGTGCCCTAGAACTTTTTTTTAAAAAGATGTAATATAAGTCTAAGGTGTCCCCTGAATGTGTCTGTGAAGTTTCAGCTCAAAATACCCCATAGATTTTTTTAAATTCATTTTTTAACTGCCTATTTTGGGGCATCATTATAAATGAGCCGATTCAGGGCTACTGGCCCTTTAATTCTCGTGCTCCACGCCCACGGAGCTCGCGCTTGCCTTGAACAGTGCATAAACAAAGTTTACACAGCTAATATAACCCTCAAATGGATCTTTACAAAGTGTTCGTCATGCATGCATCGGATTATGTGAGTATTGTATATTGTTATATTGTTTACATTTGATTCTGAATGAATTTGAGGCTGTGCTCCGTGGCTAACGGCTAATGCTACACTGTTGGAGAGATTTAAGAATGAAGTTGTGTTTATGCATTATACAGACTGCTGGCATATGCAAATATTGGGGCGTACACCCCGACTGTTACGTAACAGTCGGTGTTATGTTGAGATTCGCCTGTTCTTCGGAGGTCTTTTAAACAAATGAGATTTATATAAGAAGGAGGAAACAATGGAGTTAGAGACTCACTGTATGTCTTTTCCATGTACTGAACTCTTGTTATTTGACTATGCCAAGATAAATTCAATTTTTCATTCTAGGGCACCTTTAAGCTTTTCCATCGAACCGCTAACATAATTATGGGTGGCGATGGTTAGTTCACCCCAAAATGAAAATCAGTTCACCACCCTCATGTCGTTCCAAATCCGTAAGACTTTTGCTCATCTTCAGAACACAAATAAAGATCTTTTTGATGATAGAATGCTGTCAGATTTCCTTCCATAGAAGGAAATCATAACCAATGAGGTTCATTCTAGTGTGTTATGCAGCACGTTTGAGCTTCCGCAAGAGCTTTGTTGCAAAAGGTTTGTTAATGTTTATATTAAATTAAATCTGTTCATCATCAAAAGCAATCGAGTCACTTCAGAAAATTTGGACTAAACCATTTGATTCATATGGATTAGTTTTCTGATCTCTTTATGAACTTTTTTAAGCATCAAAGTGTCTGTTGCAAAGGCAGTCTATGGAAGGAGATCTGACAGCATTCTGTCATCAAAAAGATCTTCATTTGTGTTCTGAAGATGATCGAAAGTCTTAGTGGTTCGGCCTGATAATGGCCCAGTGTCAGCAGGCCAGAAGAAATAACTCGACCCGGTTGCGGTTGCCAGAATCGGAATGGACGTGGGATGAATGACGCCCCAGATTTGGCCCAGATACACTGGCCTGAGTCCGGCTGCCAAAACTGCTGGCATTGGGCCACAGTCATGCCGACAAGAACCGAACACTTAGCCGGTACTGGTCCGAGACTGAGTACTGAAACTGAGCCAGCACTGGGCCACAATCACGCCAACAAAAATGGTACACTTAGCTGGTACTGGCCCGAGCCTGGTTATTTATTTTAATTATACATAATTATGACCTAATTATTAGCTTTTCATCAACTCGTGAACCCCTGCTCTAGTGGTTTGGGATTGTTCACTTCTCATTGCGGTGCATTCTGGGATTGAATGAGTGCTTGTCTGATAATATGGTGTGTGACTACAGTCAGTGGGAGGTGTGTTACTGAGCCTCAGCCACAAGGGGGCACAATCGGGCTGGACCATTCGAGTTCAGATGAGTTTATGGTATGACAGAGGTTTCATTCCTTCTTTCAATTCAATTCAATTCACATTTATTTGTATAGCGCTTTTCACGATACATATCATTTCAAAGCAGCTTTACAGAGAATGCATGTCAACATTACAATTTAAAGAATGCAGTTAGCAAATAATGTAATAATTTAGGCAATTAATTTACAATCACTGTTAGCAGTTTAACTGAACGTAGAAGCAATGAGCTCCTGAAAATGAATTACATTAACAATAATTAGGATATAGAAATTGTGCAATGTGCATGTTGATCCAGATGATTGCGTCTTCTGAAGTCCTCGCAGGAGTTGGCGCCGTCTCTTCATAGGTGTTGGTCATCTGAGGTCTTCTTAAGAGGCTGGATCCAAACTGAAGCTGAAGTCCTCTCTAGTCACCTCGGGACGGGTGTCCCAAGGCAAAACAGAAAAGCAAATGGAGAATAATTAGCGTAGCTGCTGTTCATAACATTAAGCAAAGATAGTCATGTGCAATTGATCTGATATGAGATGCATTATGTGAATGCTTGGCTAAAGAGATGCGTCTTTAATCTAGATTTAAACTGGGTGAGCGAGTCTGAGCTCCGAACATTATCAGGAAGGCTATTCCAGAGTTTCGGAGCCAAATGTGAAAATGCTCTCCCTCCTTTAGTGGACTTAGCTATCCTAGGTACAACCAGAAGTCCAGAGTTTTGTGATCTTAAAGAGCGTGAAGGATTGTAGGGTGATAGAAGATCGGTTAAGTACACAGGAGCTAAACCATTTAGAGCCTTATAGGTCATTAGCAATACTTTATAATCAATATGGAACTTAATAGGTAACCAGTGTAGAGATGATAAAATTGGTGTTATATGATCATATTTTCTTGACCTGGTAAGAACTTTAGCAGCTGCATTTTGTACTAATTGTAGCTTATTTATTGAGGAAGCAGGACAACCAGCTAATAATGCATTACAGTAATCTAGTCGAGACGTCATGAAAGCATGAACTAACTTTTTTGCATCAGAAATAGATAACATATTCCGTATCTTAGCAATGTTTCTGAGGTGGAAGAAGGCTGTTTTTGTAACATATGAAATATGATTTTCAAAGGACAAGTTGCTGTCTAATATAACACCCAGGTCTTTAACTGTCGAGGATGGAGTAACAGCACATCCTTCTAAATGCAGATTGTAGTCTGAGAGATTCTGTGTACAGGTTTTTGGCCCAATAAGTAATACTTCAGTCTTATCTGAATTTAATAGAAGAAAATTACTAGTCATCCAATGTTTTACTTCTTTAATACATTCTGTCAGATTGGATAATTTAGAGATTTCATCTGGTTGTGTTGAAATATATAACTGAGTATCATCGGCATAGCAGTGGAAACTAATTCCATGTTTTCTTATAATATTGCCGAGTGGCAGCATGTAGATTGAAAATAGCAGAGGGCCTAACACTGATCCTTGCAGCACTCCATAGTTTACTATCGTGATCTTAGATTTTTCCCCGTTTATATAAACAAAATTGTGATGGTCTGATAGGTTCGATCTAAACCACCGCAATGCCTGGCCCTGAATACCAGTGTAATTTTGTAGTCGATCTAGGAGTATTTTATGATCTATAGTGTCGAACGCATGTTCCATAACAAACTTCAAGCTCTAGGTTTATTTAGTTTGGCTGTTGTCACACAGCATCTTATATGACCATGTCATGTCCTGTATGTTCTGTGATTACATTTTTAAGCTGTTTTGATAAATAAAACGTTTTTTGCATTTACGTTTCATTTATTCATTTCATCATCTTTCTCATGTCCACACAGATGATTTCATACTGAATCAGTGCATTATTTACACTCATAATCATGAATGATGAAATGTTTGCGTAAGCTTTTCCCTTCAGTCATCAGTAAACGGAGGAAGTGGAAAACCTCTAACCATCACATGCCATCTTGCTCCAATGAATCAGTTTTTGTGTGTTTCTCAACTCGAGGTCTGGAGATGCCAGGCATCTCTCAGAACAGCTCAGTTTTAATTCTCTTGAAGGAAAAAACAAAAACGTATAAATATATCGTAATAGTGAAAGCACATTTTCATCAGTCTTCATTCTGGAAGTTTTTAGAAAGTTCTTCAATCAAGCGCTTTGAACCCAAACAATCAGCTCTGGGATGAATTACATAATTAGATTCAAAACCAATTCAATGAATTACTCATTCCATAAAGTAAATGATATAAATCAATCACTTTTTAAAATATATTTTATGCTCTAATGCTAAAATAACCCATTGCTAGCAATCAGGCATTCAAAAATTCACCACAAATGTTGCTGGCCTTGATTTTAATAGTAACAGCAACTTGTCTGATTGTAGACAGTTACATTGTTTATAAGTTAACATTAAAAATCAATTTCACTCTGGGGATTTCCCAAGGCATTTTTACCTCTCTAACCTTCCTGCTGAACTCTATTCTGTCACTTCTTGTGAATGTGATTTATTAATAATTTATTTATTAATCATTCAGAACACTGTTCTGGTGTCAGTAAAATTTTAGATTAGTTGTCACAATGAGTGAGAGCCGCTAAATCTCCAACCTCCGGGGAATTACCCATTTTAAAGAAATGCCAAACAGACTAGAACTCGGCAGAGCTCGTAATAAAACAAGAATCAACATAAGCTTTCTCTTTTCATGAGAACTGAGAGATTTGAAATGTTATAAAAGCAACACAGATATAGCACTTTCATTACTCAACAGGTGAGTAAGGTATTTCATTGAAACAGATAAATTGCCATATGTATCTCTAACAGAGTTCATTGTAAAGCATTATCTGTTGTGAAGATAATTTCATTATAGTTGTTGTTGAGGTGCACTGGAATTTATTTTCAAGCAAGTACCATGTCTATTAATGGGTAAAGCTACAGTACAGTAATATCTTCTGCTAGTCAGCTTGAGAACCTGTCCATCTAAACTGGTTATATCTCTTAAAGATCCTTGATTATGATTTGACTTTTTTAACTGTAGTTAGTGTGTAATGTTGCTGTTTGATCATAAACAACTTCTGCAAAGTTATGACGCTCAAAGTTCAATGCAAAGGGAGATATTTTCTTTTACAGAAATTGCTTTTTAAGTACTACAACAAACGGCTGGTAGGGACTACAACGAGCTTCTTCCCGGGTTGGTGACATCACTAACCCTAAAATGTACATAAACCCCGCCCCCGAGAACACACAACAAAGGGGGCGGGGCCATGTTGGGCTGCTTTAGAGAAGAGGAAGAGTTGTTGTAGTAGAGTGTTGTTGACATGCTGTCATTTTACACCGGACTGCTTCACAAACGAGGGTCAATTCAACACTGGATTTGCACAAAAGATTGACAAGCTCCACCCCCTTCTGGAAAGGGGGCCAGGAGCAGCAGCTAATTTGCATTTAAAGGGACACACACAAAAATGGCGTGTTTTTGCTCATACTCAAATAGGGGCAAATTTGACAAGCTATAATAAATGATCTGTGGGGCTGAAACCTTTGAGCTGAAACTTTAAGTCTAGTAATGAATGTTTTATAATGAATGAGCAGCAGGAGAACCATGTTCATCCACAAAGTCACGCAGAGCTGAAGCACTACCAAAACAATGTTTTTCCGCAAAATGCATGCATATTGTAACTTTAAAATAGACATTATATAGTGCAGACTTCCTATAGAGATGAGCCCTTAGGCTTAATCCAGTCCGTTTAGAAACAAAATGTATGAGACAGTTGTTGTCAGATATCTTTGGTGATTTTAAATATGAAATTTAATCGAAAGCTTGGCAAACAGCTTTGGAGAATTTGATGTTTCCCCATTGCAATGTAGTATTTCAAACAGTATATGCTGCATTGCCTGTGAACACTGCATTATGGGATACAGTATTTCATGCATGGAGCTCTGGTTGCATACTGCACCTAGTATATTTCTACAGGCATTTTGCATACTGTATACAATCAAAAATTGTACTTAGTATGCTGATCTGCAGAAATGTATCATTGCACCTAAATGTATATAATGCTAGTATTCAAACATAGCCTTTGCTCTATCTGGCCACTAGAGGGCAGACTCTTCCCAGAATTGCTCTTGTGCATGTAGTGTGTTTCGCTTTCATGGCCTTCAGCAGCAGTACACCACACAGGACACTCACCGCAGACATGGGTGTGTGTTGTGGTGTGTTATTTAACGGTTCTCAGGAAAGCCGTCCTGTCTGACGTCATGTTTATTGAGTATCAGGAAGTAAAACTTATTTTAAAAAAAATAATAAAACATTAATGTCATGAGCTTTATCTTCACTTGTGTTCAGATATCAGGGTGTGTCAGCTGTCAGTCACTCCTAAAAATCCCTCTTTTCTTCCTTTTTCTATATGAAGGCTTATCACAGACAGATATACAGGAGTGTAAGGAAGAATTTCCCTAAAATGTTCATGATATCAGAAGTGAACAGCACACACACACTGACTCGGCTACGTTTGATGCTGTTGTTCCGTGTTTGTGTGTGTGTGAGTACACACACTCTATCATAGCTAAATGAGTCATAAAATCTGATTATATGTAAATGACAGATGATAAGAACAATGCTGTGGGATTGAGGGAAGCAAGAAATGAGAGTTATGGAATAAGCAGGAGTGAGAATTGAAAGTGAGCGACCAAGAAATGGAAAAGGAGAGCTGAGAAGAAACGAGCTGGAAATGCCCTAACATTCCTGTGTTCCAGTAAAGTGTGTCGTCCTGGTGCTGGTGACTAATCATGTGACCAGGTGATGTGCCTCTGCCTCCTTCGGTCTTATTGTTGGTAAAACATGTCTTTGACTTCCTGTACAGCTTTGAGAGAGAGGAGCAACCTGAAATGACTGAATCATTCATCAGTGGTGTTTGCTAAGGTGCTAAAGTGAGTGTCGATTGATCTAGAGAGCAGAATATCACAGAGACATGAGGGTGGACACTTTTCACTTTAGATAGTAAGAAACCACCTAGAAACCATGCAAAATTCCTCAGTAAGCTCACAGCAACATACAGAAACCCATCCGGAACACCTCAGCAACTGCATAGCAACACCAAACACAACTACATACCAATGCCCTGACAACCACCCAGAACATCTTTTCAGCTGCACAGCAGTGCCCTGGCTGCTACCCAGAACACCTTAGCAACTACAGAGCAATGCCCTGGCAACCACTCAGAACACCTATGCAACTGTATAATAACGCCCTGAGAACCACTTAGAACACACTAGCTACCACTCCAAACACCTTTGCAACTGCATAGCAATGCCCTGACAGCCACCTGAACTCCCTACTACTTCTAAGACTTTAGCAACGCCCTGGCAACCACCTAGAACACCATAGCAACTACAGAGCAATGCCCTGGCAACCACTCAGAACATCTATGCAACTGTATAGTAGCACCCTGACAACCACTTAGAACAACCTACCACTCAGAACACCTCAGAAACTACACATCAATGCCCTGACAACCCCCAAAACTCCATAGTTACTCCCTAGAATACTTTAGCAACTGCATATAAAAGCCCTGAGAACCACTTAGAACACACTAGCTACCACTCCGAACACCTTAGCAGCTGCATAGCAAAGCCCTGAAACCAACCAGAACTTCCTGGCTACCACTCAGAACATCTTAGCAACCACATAGCAATGCTGTGTAAAGCCCCTATAGAACACTTTAGTAACTGCATAGCAACACTCTGGCAACCACTTAGAACACCTTAGTAACAGCATAGCAATGGCAACCGGCCAAAACCCCCTAGCTACTACACAGAATATCAGTGCAACTGCATAGCAATGCTCTGGCAATCACTTAGAACACCCTAGCTCCCACTTAGAACACCATAACAATTGCATAGCAACACCCTGGCAACCACCCAGACTTTCCTAACTAACACTAGAATATGTCAGCAACTGCATAGCAATGCCCTGGCAACCCAAGCATCGTCACTGCCTAAGTGCTAGGGTATTGCGGGTGGTTGCCTAGAAAAACCAAGTTAAATTGTGGTACTTTCATGGTGGTTTTCTTACATTTTTGGAGCTTGACAAATCCACTGATTTTGTTGAATAAAATGAGCACTGCAAAACATCTCCTTTTATGCTCCACAGAAGAAATAACGTCATACAGGTTTGGAGCAACATGATGGTGAGTAATTGATATTGTTATTTTTGGGTGTAGAGAAATTGTTTAATAAAACACATCACAAATACACACATGAATAGAAGCAACTTAGGCCAAATCAGGTGGGAAATAAACGATTGTCACAGACACAACAGCTTCAGACAGCTTACGTTTCACAGCACAACAGCATGTTCATGCCTTTCCTTAGCCAGATTTTCTTGTCGGCCGTAACCACATTCCTCCACTGTCTGTCCCAACCACAATGACATCCTCAAATGCACAGTGGATCAAACAACAGGAAGTAAAATCACACAACAGCACATAACCGTAAGAGAAGGACGAACAGAAAGTCTCTGACTGTCAGTTCTGAATTCATGACATTATTGTAATATCTAATTCTTCTATTTGGATTGGAAGTAAAATTTAAAGTAACATTTTTCTCAGATGCTTCTACTGAGATAAAGAGCCCAGTGATCTCACACATGTCTGGAGTTTTAAAAAGGGAAACAATGCTTTTAACTGCACTTAACCCCGTCATTCTTAACCCCGCTTTTAACCCCGGGTAAAGGAATGTTTCACACTTGTAATTTAGAAGCGGGATTAGCACTGCTGAAACCCTGGTCCGGTGAGCCGCTTTTGCTCTGTTAACCTCGCATTGCGTTTTCAAACATGTGCAGTGTAAAGGCCCGTTCACACCAAGAACGATAACTATAAAATAACTGTATTAGCATCCATACCAAAGAACTTTATAGCTTGTTTATCATAAGCACGAGCGCTGCATTTAATGTTGTCTACCGCTTTAAATGCTCGAGCTCTTTAAAGCAGGATGGATTCTGATTGGCTGTCAGTGTTTTTATCATTCATCAGCTGGCTGGAAAACTTTGTGAAAGTGAAAGTTTCTCTGTGCTGCTATTGTTATAGTTGTGGTGTGGACTATTATTTTACACTTAAAACGATTTTTTATTTTTTTTTAAAACGATATCTTAATGTTAATCGTTTGGACAGTTATGGAAACGTCGCGCGAGGGAAAATGTAATGTAATGTAAATGTAAAATGGCGACGGAAAACACGTCAGTTGAAGTGAATAAGAGACGTTTAACGTAATTCTTACCTTTATATTGCGGATTGTCCATTCAGTATACCAAAGTCTCTTTATTTCACTCGGCGGCCATCACTGAAACACCTCCAAGTGCAGCTCGTATCTCTTTGAATGGGGAAACATCAAATTCTCCAAAGCTGTATGTCAAGCTTTTGATTAAATTTAATATTTGAAATCACCAATGAAAGCTGACAACAACTGTCTCATTTAGTATACGTTTTGTTTCTAAACGCTCAAATCATGACAAAAAAGGTATTATTCAGGCTGGATCAAGCTAATGCGCATGCGCAGTCCTAAAATCTCGTCTCTTGTGCCTCATTTCGGAGGCGCGCGTCTGACTGTTTCTATTGAAACCGGAGCTTCTATCGGCCGCTGCAGTGACGCGATGACTTTACCAGTCGGCGATTGGCTCTCGCCATATTGCGCGTTGCACTTTCTCCCATTCAAAACAATACGAGTGACGTGTCTTGTGTTATTCTATAGTCTTTGATACAGTTGGCAATATATAATATGAGGATTCCCAATGCTAGTGTTTATGTAAACAGATCGCGTGCTGCGTTCGTCCAATCAGTGTCACGGACACTGTAAATATGCAAACAATGAAGTTAACCAAGGGTTTGGGAATGTACAGTGTGAAACGGCAGTTTATAAATTCCCAGGATTAATTGTTAACCTCGGTTAAATTATGAACAGTGTGAAACGTTTAGAATGACCCAGGGTTAACTAGTTCAAATGTGAAAAGCTCTCAAACTGTGCTCAAAAAGTCACTCAATATGAACTCAAACATTTTTCAGAAAAGCAAATGATCTGAGCTACTCCACATTATTGGGTGGCTTGTCCTTTTTTCTGTAGCTCAAGCAGTAACATGACCCTCACAACGTAAAGGTTGGGTTCGATTCCCAGGAATTGCATGAACTGCTATGCAATGTCAGTCACTTCTGATAAAAGCATGTGATAGATGCATGGATGTCTGAGTAAAATGCTAAAACCGTTTCTCAACAACTGCCATTACTGTGTGGGTGAATTCATGCATGCAATTCTTGTGAAATTATGAGGAGAAGTGTGGGTGATCGCAGAGCCATTGCCATCAGTTCGGTGTGAATATAATTATCACTCAGGCATATCATGTGACGTCACATCTGTAATTCATCTCACCTGAATTCTCACACAAACATTTGTTTATGTGGGAATTTCCCAGTGAGTTTGTTGTTATTGTTTTTCAGTAAAATTAATTTTAATATAAAATAACATGTCAGCTGTTCTCCTTCTAGGGACCTTAAGGTACGTCCCCTACAACTCGATCTCCACATTTGGTTCCTGCAAAGAGCAAAACCAGGTATAGTGGTAAACAGACAGTGCTGGATTTAATCTGATTTTATCTAGTGTTTCATATGTGTATTATGTTTCATTGAGTTGACACGACAAAAATATATGTAACACTTCCCTTACGAAAAAGAGGTTTATTCAAGTATACTTCTTTTAAACTAGTCTACTTTTTATGTACTTCACAGAAATATATTTAAAATTGCACTTAAGTATACTAGACTTATACTGACAGAAAAATGTAAGTTTACTTGGCCTATACTTGTCAAGATATACTTAAGTATACTTGCAGTGTAAAACTCCTAGTTTACTGAGAGTATATTTCAATGTGTACTTTAATATACTAAAATGGTGCTACAAGTATTAAAATAGTAAACTGCTAATATACTTATAAGTTCACTTGTAGTACAGATTCAAATGTCAAATGTAGTTGTGAACTAGTTGTGTACTCATTGTTTACACATAAATGTATACTTTTTAAATACTAAAAATGGGCCAAATTAGTCCCAATGGGACCTTCCCAGATGAAAAAAAGTACATTTCTATAATGTACTGAAAGTGCTCTATTTTTGTGCACTAAATTTAGCACATTTTAGTTCATATTTCATGCTGTCTCAAAATAGCACAGTTGAGTACACTTAGATGTTCTTAAGATGATCTTAAGAAGTACTAAAGAAGAATTTTAAGTACAAAATGAGTGCGCCAAAATAGAGCACTTTAAGTACATTATAGAAATGTACTTTTTTTTTCACCTGGGGTATTGTAAAGTGTTACCAAAATATACAGCCAGTTCAGTTTCAGACACAATCAAATGTTAAACACAAGAAATTGCACATCGATCACTTGTTTGCTTTAGTGAAGATTTGTGTTTAATTATTTAATTGAGTAATTAAATAGTTTAGTTAAGTTTATTTAAGCCTATGCAGTTTCGTTCACTTCATTCGACATTCTCAGACACTTTAATTTGGCTTTAATCGTGAAACCTTATATTTAGACGGGATAGTGTGTCTGTTCTCTGAAACTTAATAAACAGCACTTCCTCTCTCGCTTTCTCTCTCTCTCTCTCCTCTCTCTCTCTCGCTCTCTGTAAAAAGGAACTGTTTTATTATTGTGTTTCATTTCATCTATAGCGCACTGGAGGACAAACAACCAAACTTTAGTAAGTGCTTTTTCTCATTTTATCTTGTTGTTACTGATGTCTCATCACTTTCCTCACTAACACACTTTCACACACTTTGACCGGTGGCACATGTACGGCTGGATCAGATTTTGACACATTGTTAAACCTTGTGAAGCGTGACCTTTCGGGTTTGATCATTCACACAAATATGCTAGATAATGAGTAGTTATGCTGGTGTTAATCTTGATTTTTCTTCTTTTTTGTTTGTTGTGTTTGTGATCAGCCCACAGAAGCTTTTATTTCCTTTTAACAGTTTCAGTTGAATGTGGATCATTTTAATTTCATTGTAATGTGACAAACATGAACTCGAAACGAGCGGTTTAGTTTAGTTTCGTTCAATTCTCTCTGCCGTAAAATGGTGCAAGTTTAGTTTAGTTTAGTTTAATGCTATCTGTGGTAAAGTAACACAATTAGTTTACTTATTTTGGTTAAATACCCCATGCAATAAAATGACACAACTAGTTTAGATTAGATAAATTTAGTTAAGTTTAGTTTAATTCCATCTGCGGTAAAGTAACACAATTAGTTTAGTTTATTTAGTTATTTTAGCTTGATTAATCTTGTTTATTTTAGTTAAATAACCTCTGGAATAAAATGGCACAACCAGTTTAGTTTAGTAAAATGTAGTTCATTTTAGTTTAGATAAGTTAAGTTTAATGCTCTCTGTAGTAATTAATTTAACTTTAGTTAAACCCTCTGCAAGAAAATGACACAAATAGTTTAGTTTAATTCAATGCCGTCTGTGGTAAAGCAACATGTTTAGTTTAATTTAGTTTAGTAAAATGTAGTTTAGTTTAGTTAAGTTCATTTTAATTCAATGCCTTCTTCGATAAAACAACATGTTTAGTTTAAGTTTAGTTTAGTAAAATGCAGTTTAGTTTAAGTTTAGTTTAGTAAAATGTAGTTTAGTTTAAGTTTAGTTTAGTTAAATGTAGTTTAGTTTAGATAAATTTAGTTTAATTCAATGCCGTCTGTGGTAAAGCAACATGTTTAGTTTAATTTAGTTTAGTAAAATGTAGTTTAGTTTAGTTTAGATAAGTATAGTTTAGTTTAATGCTCTTTGTGGTAAAGCAACACAGTTTGGTTTAGTTCTGTGGTAGTTTAGTTTCGTTAAATGCCCAATAAACAAAAAAAAAATCAATCTAGTTTCATTCTCTCAACAAAGTCAGTTTAGTTGAATAAAGCAACATGATTCATTTGAGTTTAGATTAATATCATCTGCAGTAGCACACTCAGTTTAGTTTTAGTGTAATGCATTCTGAAGTAAAGCGACATGTTTACTTTAGTTTAATTCCCTCTGGCTGAAGTACAGCAGCACAATCAGTTTCCTTTCTTCATTCCTTTCTGTTAATCTCAGTTCATCAGGTCCTTTGGCATTGTTTGATGTGTTTTTGGAGGGCGTGCCCTGTGGGAATTCCCTCTGACAGTATCGATATGAAATGAGATGACATCACCTCTCCGTCCCTTTCTCTGTGTAGGCGTGTAGTTCCTGTTTCGACAGTCTCAAGTTGAGACCCATGAGGAGGACATGAAGAAGCCAGTCTGCTCTCTGTAAGTGTTCCTGACGTTCACGCACATCCATCAGCATGAATTTAATGCTGCTCCTCTCGTACGCCCTCAGATACAGGTACAGTGTGTGTGTGTGTGTGTGTGTGTGGCTATACTTGTGAGAACTAGTGTCATCTAAGGACTCATAGATGGTCCAGTCTTTAAATCTAATGATTTCTGTGAGGGTTGGTTCATGAGTTTAGGAGATAATAGAAAAACAATGGAAGTCTGTGAGATGTCTTCAGTAATACAGCTCTTTGTATGTGTGTGTATTCTGTGTGTGTTAGTTGTTTATGGCTCACTTAGTTCTTTTAACTAAGAGGGAAGTACTATTCGTGTGTTTGCATTGATATATTTAGATCTGTCCAAGAGTATCAGGAAATCATTTTGCTTCAGGCATCTTTCCTGCTTTCACTGCACTCTGCTGTTTTCTTGTGTCGATTAGCCGGATTTCATTCCTGATCTTTGCTTTTTTTTTAAATGCACACAGTTGCTTTTAAGGGCCGTGAATGATTAAATATATCCACTAAACTAATACCAGGAAAACAGCTCTTGTTTCAGTTCAACATTTAGCCGTGTTGACGTTGATTTATACGTCAATAATGTTGCATATGCAACAAATCAGACACAAATGTAATCCGCATGATGCATACTATTAACATCCTCTTAATTAGTACTAGTAATATATTATAATGTAGGCTGACTGATGAGGAAGTGAAATGTTGTAGTTTTTGAACTGAAAAAAACATTCAAGCAATCAACTACAAGTCTGTTGTCTTGTGATAAAGGCCTGAGTTTTGCAGTTATTTTTGTTAAAGCATTATGAAGTGAGTCATGGGATTTTTTTTAGAGGATTATGCTAATGCACATGATTGTGTCTTCTCTAATGGTTGTTCTTGCTTGTGTGTTTTCAACAGCTTGGCCTTGGTCATGACCTTGGTGCTGGTAATGGCTTCAACTGGTAAGAACGATCTCTGATTTAAGCATTTTCACAGGCATGCATGTGCATTTTACATTTTTACCTGTCAGTGTTCAATGGCTGAGTTAGTATAGTGATTAAAAAAGGTCTATTAATTGCTATAGTTTGCTAAATGTAGAGAATGAAAGAGAAACGTTACGGGGTGATGGATAAGTTTGGATGTAGGGATGAATTACTAGAAGCTGGAGGAGGTGGGGAATGCACCTCCACACCAAAACATTCAAAGAACAAGGAAGCAAAACTTGGGACAGTAAGAAAAGGACTTCTGAACCACTGAAATAAGTCATACAGAATCACCCTAAATGAAACGCACACATCTGCACACCCACGTTTATATAATGGGGACATACCAGACCCTAGAATTAGATGTATATATATATATATATATATATGCTTGGTAGTAACTGATTATACTCAATAGCAGTAAATTATGCATAATTCATTGATTTTATCTTTTAATTTTCCTTTCTAAAATAGCCTACTGCTTATATTCGCTCATAAAGTCCTCCAGTTTAGTAGAATTTCACAGATAGACCACTGAAAACTGAGACCCACACAGAGTTTGATCACTGGATTTACAGAAATCATCTCACTTTTAAGTGTTTTCTCAACATTGCATCACTCAGTAAGTCATTTAATCATGCATTACTGTCGTTGGATACATTAAAATCCAGAAATTCACGTCATTTCATATTCACATGCATTGCAGGGATTCCCCAAGTTTTTTGTCAGCTGAACCTCTTTGACCTAACCTACAGTAGGCAACATTTGAAGTAAAAAGTTAATCAAAGAAGAAGGTTTTGATGAAAGGTTTTGATCCACTTCAAATGTTGACTACTGTATTTACTTGAAGATGACCCTGAGATTTTAAGCTATTAAGTTAATAAAATTCCATCATTATAATTAAAATGCAAAATATTAATAATAAATAATAATAATATTAAGTTCAGGGTTCTCGGGTGTCGGTTAATGGTCACATGAAATGCAGGTAAACAAATAAAATATTGCATCTTTTTAGTAAGTGTTTTATTTTAAAAATATTTATATTAATTTAAAATCTTTATGATTTAATTAATAGCTTTTCATAAAACTCACAAAAACCTGCTGCAGTTCTGCGCTTCATGCTGTTGATAACAAAGAATGGAATATATTTTCTTTCTCTTTGTCTTTTTTTTTTTTTAGGGATGACCCGATGTGAAAATTTTGGCCGATACCGATAACCGATAACTCTTTATATTTAAAAGCCAATAACCGATATATTGGCCGATAAATCTAAATCCAAATCTTGATACAATTTTTGAGAGCCTGATTACAAAAACAAAAGTCTCACTATTGAAATCCACATCCCAAACAGTCAATTATAATGTTCTCATTATAATATCATGTAGCCTAAATGACAGACTTGCACTGTACATGTTGTACATAACTGTATTTTCCTTTTTGAAGTGATTTTAATCATATTTCAAGCAATTCAAAACCATCATGATGAACAGTGCACATCTGAACAAGTGTCTCAGCTGAAGGAAATAATCCATTATTTTTTGGGCTTTAATATATCGGCCAAATTTTCTTGTCAGGCCAATAACAATGACATTAAAAATGAACATATATTGGCCGATACCGATATGCTGGCTGATATACTGTATCGTGCATCCCTATTTTTTTTTATATCAATATGGTGCAAGAATATCCTATATATATATATACACACTGAGGTACATTTGCCTTATAATAATCAGGGTTACATGAAATGCATGGCTGAAATGCTTCTCAAATCTGATCTGTTTGTCCTGCTGTTGTGTGTTTGTGCAGATGACAGCAGTCCACCGACGAACATCACGGCTGTTTTGGGTGACACCACTACATTTAGATGCCACATTCAGAAGCTTGGGAGTCCTGTTATACGCATGTACATACAGAGAGTTATTAAAGACAGTCAAGAGATATTCATCAACGGTTTTGATTCATCCAGAAAGTTGGATGTTCATCCTGAGTACCAGAAAAGAACCAAAGTGAACAGAACGGACCTCAGCATGGAATTGACAAATGTCTCAATTTCTGACGAAGGATTGTACAAATGTGTTGTTTTTTCCGACACAATGGACAAAGAAATGCCCAAGATCCATCTCAAAGTCACAGGTAAGGCACAAGATACACAGACCACAGGGATGAGTTAAATTCAGAACTGAAGAATCGGCTCAATTTCAGTTTATGAGTGTGAATTTGAAACGGATTGAAAACAACAGACAGGAAGTTGAATCTGAATGACAGAAAAAGAATTGAAATTCTCATAAATTCAACAAGGTAACACAACAGGATTTTCAAAAAGACAAATCATAAATAATTACAATTTGACAAATTAGGTAAATTATGCCTATTTATATTCTTGGTTATGTAAACAATATTTGCCACACTTTAGAGTCCAATTCTCACTATTAACTATTAAACACAACTTTTGTCTCAATAAACCCCTAATTACTGCTTATTAATAGTTAGTAAGGTGTTAAGTTTAGGTATTGTGTTGGATTAAGGGATCTAGAATATCATGCAGAATAAGGCATTAATATCTGCTTTATAATACTAATAAACAGCCAATATACTAGTAATAGAGGGTATGCATTGACGTCACTTTCCCGCCGGAACGCGCTCCCTCAGCTGGACTGAGTGCCAAAAGAACCTGTTGCGTGACTGGATTTAATAGGGGAAACTGCGAAAACGCGAGGAAAACAAACGATTACACTAAAGGTTGGACTCGAAAGTGTTCGTTATGACATGCCAAAGAAACCTAATCCATGAATATTGACATGCAGCCAGGAATCGTGTTTCCTGACATTTATTTGTGCCTGATTTCGACGCCGGGGAAATACATAAAGCAAATCTGCCTGTGAATATTTTATATAACTACAATATAGGTAGGTTTAAATCCGAGTAATCGCTTATATCAATGTTATATATATATATGTCATATTGTCCAGCCCTAAAACTTGTATAGTTTTTGTCAGTGCTTATTTAAAAACACTCAATTATGCAGAATATAAGATGGTAAATATTTAATTGATGAGTTGTCAACACAATATATAACAATACAATATATACGGTATGATTTTACCTCAATATCCAACAATTTGACACAAAATGATAACTGCAAAACATGTTTCTCTGCTGGAGTCCAGCTGTTTCTGTGAATTGCAGTGATCCATTTACTTCTTTTTTCTGTAGCTCTCGGCAGTCTTTAAATTATATACCTCAGATTTTGTGTCAAAGCTATTTGTACAGTCAATCACAAAGCTCTTTCCCGTTTTGTGTGTTTTTCGCGGCATTCACGCTGAAAACCAATGCTGCCGCTCAGTCTTTTGCTACTTAGCGGGCGTGACCGCAGTCATAACGGTCGACGGTGACGTCACGTGCATACCCGCTATATGCATGCTAATAAGCAACTCGTTAATAGTGAGAATTGGACCCTAAACTAAAGCGTTACGAATATATTTTATCTCAACTGATGGGATATAACCTATTTATCAGCCATCAATGTCAATTTTGTATTTTTATTTTTTTTAAATGGTTCACCTAAAAATGAAAATTCTGTCATTTATTACTCACCCTCATTTCGTTCCACACCTGTAAGACCTTCATTCATTTTCAGAACACAAATTAAGATATTGTTGATGAAATCTGATGGCTCAGTGAGGCCTGCATTGACAGCGAGATAATTAACACTTTCAGATGCCCATAAAGCTACTAAAGATATATTTAAAACAGATCATGTGACTACAGTGGTTCAACCTTAATGTTATGAAGCGACGAGAATACTTTTTGTGTGCCAAAAAAACCCAAAATAACTTTATTCAACAATATCTAGTGATGGGCGATCTCAAAACACTGCTTCATGAAGCTTTACGAATCTTTTGTTTCGAATCAGTGGTTCAGAGCGCGTATCAAACTGCCAAAGTCACGTGAACTATTGAAATTTCGAAACACTTATGATGTAACGAAGCCTCATTTACTGAAATCATGTGACTTTGGCACTCCAAACCACTGATTTGAAACAAAAGATTCGAAAAGCTTCATGAAGCAGTGTTTTGAAATCGCCCATCACTAGATACTGTGGAATAAAGTTGTTATTTTGTTTTTTTGGCGCACAAAAAATATTCTCGTCGCTTCATAACATTAAGGTTGAACCACTGTAGTCACATGATCTGTTTTAAATACGTCTTTAGTAGCTTTCTGGGCATCTGAAAATGTTAATTATCTTGCTGTCAATGGAGGCCTCACTGAGCCATCGGATTTCATCAAAAATATCTTAATTTGTGTTCTGAAGATGAATGAAGGTCTTACGGGTGTGGAACGACATGAGCGTGAGTAATTAATGACAGAATTTTCATTTTTGGGTGAACTAACCCTTTAATTTTGACCACACAGCACCATAAATGTATGTGTTTATAAAAACATAATAATATCGACATAAAAAAAATTAGAGCATTCTGGCTAATTAGTAAATATTGTTTATCTCTGGAAATACTCCAGATGTTATATATGAGAATATGGTAATTCATCATACTAAAATATAAATTATAATTATTAAAAACTACACTTTTAATTTTGTTTGACTTTCTTCCTTCTTTACGCACCCCCCTTTTGGAACAAACACAGTTCTGATTTTGAGCCATTCTCAATTCCTCTCTGAATGATGCACAACCCTGATAAGCTCCAACATTTTGAGATGAATCTACAAAAGTTCATTTGAATGTCTATTTATTCATGCATGTTTACGTGAATACACGTCTGTTGGTTTATTTGCGTATTTATCGCTGTCTGTGGGTTGTGAGTGCGTACTCGTGTTGGAAACTCACTGCTGCTGACTAAGGGTTCATGGGAGGCTTTTACTGACGTGCGTTTAGGGAAATGAAACATTGAAGGGGGAACCTCTCCGGATCTCTAAAATGTCACTTATTCCACTGTTCTCTCCTTTGTAAAGCCAATTACAGAGTTCCCACAATGGAGAAAAAGTGCAGTAAACACGGCGATGGTGCTGCTGGGAAGAGCTGTCAGCTGAGCTGCTCGTCGGTGGGTGGTTACCCACAGAGTGCCGTGAAGTGGGAGGGGCTTAATCTGAGTCTGATAAATGTCATTCACAACGAGAGTTCAGAAGATCTGTACTCCAAAACATGGACCATCAACCAAACCATCATGTACAACTGTGACCAACCAACCAACGTCAGCTGTGCCGTAGAAGGCGCCGTTTCCCCCGCTGTCTCCATATGTAAGTGTGCTGGATGTCAAAGAATAACTCACACAACAGTTGTTGTCATAGAAGAATTTCCGAATCTTCAGTTTTGCATCCAATGACAGTTCATTGTTGCCACGGCTCCAAAAAGCATAAAAAAGTCATATATATAATAATTCTGTGTGACTGAATTCAAAATCGTTGTTCACTGAAAATCTTAGGCATTTAGCTCATGAATATTAATTAGGTTACACTACATAAGTAATGTGGAATGAATAATGAGAACTTTTCCAGGGCCTTTTAATCTTTTACATGGCATGGATGCTATATAGGCATGTATATATTTTATAGCCAATTTATTGTAATTAATAAACACTATACCAATTTAAAATAATATTTGGAAAATATTTAAATTTTAAGGTTAATAAAAAAACAAGGTTTTTCCCAATTAACTATAGTACTGTACTGTTAGATGTATTATTTATTTATGTATTTATTGATTTATTTATTTGTATCCAAGTTTTATTTTTTACCGATTAATTTTAAACTAATTTTTATTATTTATTTAATCTAATTTATGCTTTTTATTTTATTTTATTATTTATTAAATTATTATTATTTATTTATTTAATTTAAATGTATTTATTTTAATCTTCTTCTTATTATTTTTTTTACTCAGTTTTTCTCTGAACTCCACGGGCCCCTAATACTATCTTGTGGCCCAGTAACAAGTACATCACAAATAATTCTTCACGAGGGAAAAAGTCAAAAGGACAAATGTTTTTTGTTGTCTTCTTTCAGGTGAAAAAGAACCTTTTTCAATCGAGGTGATAACAGCAATTGTTGTTGTGCTTGTGATTGTCCTGCTGATAATTCTTGTCCTCGTGTGGATGAAGTTCTGCCGTGGGAGATCTTCCACAGGTACACAAGAACACACACACTCAATTATCAGAAAACACCAAACTACATTAGCTATTAGTGACTCTTCAAATCTCCATCATGTTTATCATTTCTCTCTTCCACAGCTCGAAGTGGGGACGATGAGGAGGTTTCCGTTGCATTTAAGTAGGTATCTTCTCATTATGTTCTCATATCAACTAATTACCTAGTATTAGTAATTCAGCCAAAAATTATTTTACATTTATTTTCACATTCGTTCATGTCTGCATGACAAAAATCTTACGGAAGAGGATTAGTGCCAAGCTTTAATAAACAAATAAAACCATCTCGAGATTAAAGTCATTATAATGCAAGATTAAACTCACAGTTTTTAGAGGAAAAAAATTGAAACACAGTATTTTGAATGAACTCATTAAATTTTGAGAATAAAGTCATTGTTTTGAGAAAAGGCTCATTAAATTATCGAGAAAATAGTCATGTTGAGAATAAACACACGTTCGATCAGTGTCATGTTCATTGCATACTGATAGAGGAATGCTATATTTTAGTTTTTCTTTTAAAAAACAAATACTATCTTTAGCTAATTATAACCTAATAATAATTAGCGTTTTCTTTATAATGGTTTTATATGGGAAGAATAATACCACTTTCTTAAGCCATGTTAAGCGTTTTTCACGTTAAGCATTTCAGAATGTCCCGTTTTTTCTTGTCCACTGGTTGTTATTTCATGTTGGACAAAAGTGAGTACCTCGCACAAATTGGATGATTTTTCTTCTAGAAAGACCCAGCTGCTTGCAAATTCTCTTTAAAGTTCCTATCCTAATTATTATTCGTTTATAATTAGCTAAAGCTGATAGTATTTCTTTGTTATTGAAAGAAAGCCTAAAATATAGCTTGACTAAGTGATCCAACTCTGTCATGTCCTCTATCAGTATGCAATGAACATGACACTGATCGAACACGTGTTTATTCTCAACATTTTATTTGGACTTTATTCTCAAAATTTCACAAGTTTTTCTGGAAACACAACTTTTTTGTCAAAATTTTATGAGTTTATTCTCAACATTTTATTTCAACATTTTTTTTTTCTTGAAATTTACAATTTTTTCTGGAAACACAAAATTTTATGAGTTTATTCTCAACATTTTATTTCAACTTTTTTCTTGAAATTTATGAGTTTTTTCTCGAAACACAACTTTTTTGTCAAAATTTTATGAGTTTATTCTCAACATTTTATTTCGACATTTTTTTCTTGAAATTTATGAGTTTTTTCTGGAAACACGACTTTTTTTGTCAAAATTTTATGAGTTTATTCTCAACATTTTATTTCGACATTTTTTTCTTGAAATTTAACATTTTTTTCTCGAAACACGACTTTTTTGTCAATTTTATGAGTTTATTCTCAACATTTTATTTCGACATTTTTTTTGAAATTAACATTTTTCTCGAAACACGACTTTTTTCTCAAAATTTTATGAGTTTATTCTCAACATTTTATTTCGACATTTTATTTAGACTTTTTTTCTCAAAATTTAACTAGTTTTTTCTCAAAACACAATTACTTTATTCTCAAAGTTTAATGTTTATTCTCAACATTGTATTTCCATCAGGACATTCAAATTTGAAATTCAAAGTAATTAAAAAAAAAAAAAAAAAAAATTTCAGTTGATTTTTTTGGTGAACTGTTTTAGACACATGTGATGTCATGTTCCGTTGACGCCAAGATTAACCAATGGAATTCCTATATTTCTAACTAGCGCCTGCCATTTACAGCTTAAGGTTGTCTAACAGGTGACGACAACTCAACATTAAGGAGATGGGACAAGATTTTCCGCCATTGTGGAAGTAGTTCAACTCCCAGATGGACCAAGGGCAGATTGTCCAGCTGAACGTTGTGTCTTTAAAGTGGCTTTACTGCTGAATTTTCCAGCAGGTCGTGACAAACGTCCTGGAACATTTGAACAAGCATTTACCCAGTCATTCATTAGGAAAAGAACATTGTTTCCTCAACATCCTGAAGCTGCAGTGGGTTTGTTTTTATCACAGAGACGTTTCAGCACGAAAAGAGTGATTCATAACGGTGTTTATTAAAAAATTCAAACTCTTCAAGAAAAGTAGTAGTTAAATGACTAAAAATTGCTCTATATACTCCATAATGTCCTGTATTTACATCTCATAGTATTTCAAACTGTGCCACTCCAAGGAATGGTAATTTTAAAGTTCAGACATTTTAAAGGCTGAACTGAAGTAAATAGTATGATTTGGGCCAGTTATATGGTTGGTAAAATAACCAAGACAGTTGTGATGACTGTTGTTTATGTTCATTTAAGAATATGTTATTGAAATGGTCTTTACACTGTTCATTCTAAAGGGACATTTAATTTGCTTTTAGAAGCTGATTCATTGAAGCTTTATTTTTTAAAGCCAGTTCTCAGAGATGAGCTCAAGAAACATAACTCATGGAAATCAAATACTGCAACTGTTACACGATTATGCTGGCCGTTTCCCGGAGATTTGATGTTTACTGTCACATTACGGTGATGTGTGATGTGTGCATCAGTCTGTTCATGAATACAGAACTGACTTACATACTTTTCTACACAGCCTCACAGACACTTACTGATATTTATGCAGCGTTCAAGAATATTTTTTTATGGTAAAACTGTTCTCAGGGTGAGAGTAACGTGATGGGCTATTTAATTTTCTATTAAAATAAATTCTATTTCTTATGGAAATGTCTAATGCACTTTGCTTTCTGACTGCTTGAAAAAGACTTTTTTTTTACTGTTTACTCTGTAATTTATAATTAAATTATTCTGTGTATTTCTTAATAGAAGATGAAATTAAAAAAATCACTTATATTTGTTGATGTTCACTGACTCTGATTTCATTATTAGCGTCGCAGATTCGTAATTCAGGATTATCAAAGATGGCGCACTCATAATGAAAGGAAGTGCAACGATGACAATACATGAACGATAACGGTCTAAAAATCGTTCTAAATGTAAAAGAATAGCAGTCCACACCACAACGATAATGATATAGAGAAACGGGAACGATTTTTTTGCTGTTGAACGTTAAAACGCTGAAGAATCCATACGAATTTAAGAGCTCGCGCATTTAAAACGGCAGACGACATTGCGGAGAAGTTAATCGCCAAAGTTAATCCACAATGTTTGACAAGTCCTTTGGACACTTTAAAGAAAATGGATATATGGAAAACAATCGGTCATACCATCGGAATAAATGGTGAGAAGTATTAACGGAGATGAGATAATTATGCCATGCTAGCAAACAACATAAAATTACCTCAGGTATCCAGCGCTAGTTTTGTCTTACTTCCTTTGAAGCTGCAATTAAAAAGACTTTGTTGTTTTTATTTCATTGTATGGACTTATCAGCCAAATTCACTGTTAGATTAGATCATTAGATTCACTCGAAACATGGTATGCTGAGGACATCTGTTGGTTAAAGCCCTGTAAATGCAACAAGAACACCAAAAACATGTTCAGTGACCCACGAGATTAGAATAAATGTCCTGTTAACGTTCGTTGGTGTGGTCGCAAATATAGTTATAGAGCAACGGCTGATTGTTAGGGTTAGTTCACCCAAGTGACAAGAATACTTTTTGTGCGCCAAAAAAACAAAATAACAACTTTTCAACAATATAGTGATGGGTCAATTTCAAAACACTGCTTCGGAGCTTTACGAATCGAATCAGTGATTCGGATCTCCTATCAAACAGCTAAACTGCTGAAATCACGTGACTTTGGCGCTCTGAGTCACTGATTCGATTCATAAACCACTGAACTCACATGAACTGATTTAAATATGTTTTTAGTACCTTTATGGATCTTGAGAGAGGAAATGTCATTGAATTCAGGCCTCACTGAGCCATCGGATTTTATCAAAATATCTTAATATCTTAAATATCTTAAAATATCTTAATGAATGTTAAAGGGTTAGTTCACCCAAAAATGAAAAAAAGCGATGAGAATACTTTTTGTGCGCCAAAAAAACAAAATAACGACTTTTAAAGAATGTAGTGATGGGCGATTTCAAAACACTGCTTCGGATCTCCTATTAAACGGCTAAACTGCTGAAATCACGTGACTTTGGCGCTCCGAGTCACTGATTCGATTCGTAAAGCTCTGAAGCAGTGTTTTGAAATTGGCCCATCACTGTTGAAAAGTCCTTATTTAGTTTTTTTGGCGGACAAATTCTCTGGCGGACAAATTCTCGTCGCTTTATAATATTAAGGTAGAACCTCTGAACTCACATGAACTGTTTCAAATATGTTTTCAGTACCTTTATGGATCTTGAGAGAGGAAGTGTCATTGAATTCAGGCCTCACTGAGCCATCGGATTTTACGAATCGAATCAGTGATTCGGATCTCCTATCAAACGGCTAAACTGCTGAAATCACGTGACTTTGGCGCTCCGAGTCACTGATTCGATTCGTTAAGCTCCGAAGCAGTGTTTTGTAATCGGCCGTTATTTTGAGCGTGCCGTTATTTTGTTTTTGTTTTTTGCCGCAAAAAAGTATTATTGTCGCTTTACGGTAGATATTAAGTAATATTAAGAACTACTGAACTGTTTTAAATATGTTTTTAGTACCTTTATGGATCTTGAGAGAGGAAATGTCATTGAATGCAGGCCTCACAGAGCCATCGGATTGAATCAAAATATCTTAATTTGCGTTCCGAAGATGAATGAAGGCCTTCCGAGTGTAGAACGACATGAGGGTGAGTAATTAATGACATTATTTTCATTTTTGGGTGAACTAACCCTTTAAAGTCTTTTGCGTCACTGCAGCAGCCTATAGCCAGTCAGTGTTCTGAGACTCGCGCGTATGACTGCACATGCGCATTGGCTGGTCCAGCATGAAAAAAACAGATTTTTGTAATGATTTGAGCGTTTAGAAACAAAATTTATGAGACAGGTCTCTAAAAAGGTTGTCTACTATCAGTTTAATTGAACGTAAATAGTTCAGGTGTGTGTTGTTAGTTAGTTTTAACCAATAGGGGGAGTTCAGGTTTAATTAACAGCATAATTCCATCATGGCAGACTGCTTTAGATGAGTTGACGCTAATTTGCCTGTTCTTGAGCTCCAGAACATGTCCAAGTGCTTTCTGTAAGTAGAAACTCGACAATATTCCTCATGTAAATGATTTCATAAGTGCTTTTCAAAAGGAGGGGCTTCATAGAGACAGGAATTAAACAGAGCGTTACTGACAGACTGGGAAAAGAGGAGCTGCAACAATGGAGAATATGGGAAAAATAATGTTTTTGAACATTCAAGCATGAAAACCTGTTCTAGTAGAGCCAAAAACAACAGCAAGACTTTGAAAAAGGCATAATACGGCCTCTTTAATGAAATTAAATGTTAAAAACACCTTTTTTTTTTAAATTAGAAATTAAGATACTGTATGGTTCAATGGCATGTTTTTCCCCCTGTGGTTTCCAATTACTTGTGAAAGTGGACATGCCTGGCCAAATAAAAGGTCAAAGTTTGGGGATCTCTGCTCTGATGGATACAATCAAGTTCTTTTGCTTTACATTACGAAAAAAAATGTGTTGCAAATGCCCCTTCAAGTTGACTTTAAGTAGTATTTATTATTGTTGAAGCATATTTAATGGAAGTTAGGCATCCAAGGATGAGACAACCATCTCTACTTTATTGATTTTTATTATAGAAAAATTAGCTGATTTTTGATGATTTTTAATAGG
Organism: Culter alburnus; assembly: GCA_028476615.1. NCBI lineage: Eukaryota > Metazoa > Chordata > Actinopteri > Cypriniformes > Xenocyprididae > Culter > Culter alburnus. The sequence continues at coordinate 881,278 of JAOTNS010003334.1, forward strand.
ATGCAACAGAAATCTAATAATAGTTTGGATTGCAAGTCTGTTATCCTGTAACTGCTTCATCTGTTGTGCTTCAAATGACCAGTAGGGAGCAGCATCATATTAGAAATTGGCTGATGTGATTTTAAGTATTTTGTGAAAGATTTTAATCCACAACAATTAAATAAAACATGTATTTGTTCTAACGATTTACCCAACTATTTTGGGCTATGGGCCATTAAATGTGGTCATAAAAATCCCAATATTGATAATGTTTAGTTTTTACTGCTCAGAATGATAAAGCATTTTGAGACTAACTACCCGTGAAAGCACTAAAACCACCTGGCATTGTGTCTTACAAGAAACCCTAAGCCGGGCCAGGTGTGGTGACCCCGAGGGGAGGAGTTGGACTGGAGGACAAATTTTTGTCCAAAATCATTTCTGGGTGGAGGAATTTTAAAGTGATCTAAAAACGAGTCAAGCCTCTAATTCTGCGGAGAAAGATTTGCTACCTAATGCCAAAAACAATCCTTTAATTCCTGGCCACATAATACAGATTTACTAGGGTCACAAGGCGTCTGAAGAGGTAAACCTACAGAGAGACTGAACTGAACGTCTAGAAAACTAAACAAAAGATGCACAAGGACTCAGAAATTTATTTTCAAAGTTTAATTTTTCATTTGATACAAAAGCATTCTTAAATAAATTCATTTTTGTTCAGTTTCTTAGTTTTTACAAAGATAAATTAGCATTTCATAACACAAAAATAACACATATTACAACTACAAACATCAGTTTTATGTACAAATCGATCCAGAAGTCCTTCATGAAATCCAGGACTGTACCACCTGCATGTGAGTTTCTGAGGCACTTTTAAAATGTTTGTGAGTTTATCATCGGTCAGTACATTCATCGACCCTACGGGAGCCCCGTACGGCACGGTCAGTGATTGTCACGTGTCATATATTCAGAGTGAATGTGTGTCTGACAGCGCAAATAACAAAAGTCCCATCATAGCTTTGTCATATCAAAAATAGACAGTAACTAAAATATTGAAGTTTGACTGTAGATATCTCTGAGCAATAATTTATAAAGCGTTCACGTTTTGTTGAAATAAGAGTTTCTGATCTGTAAAAACTGTTTACACCAACTTGTTTGATCGTTGTGACATTGTGCAAGATGTAAAATGTCATTTAAAACAGCAAAATGGCAGCGGCTTCAACAGTTAAAGTTAATAAGCAACCTCTACACATACATCTGTCGGACGTGCCATTGCACACCGACTTTCACAACAAAACTGCATTTCCAACACAACTTGAAAGCATGCTGCAAAAAAAATGATTTTCTTACTCAGTATTTTTGTCTTAATTGAAGATCCATTTACTTGAGAACCAAAATGACTTGTCTTGTTTACTGAAAAATGTATCAAAATTAAGTGAGTTTATGCTTAAAACAAGAAAAAAATATCTGACAGCGGGATCAGAACGTTTGTTTCCTCTTTTAATTGAGTTGATTTTTCATTTCCCACATTTTAAGCAAAAATAAAAATACGTCTTTTCAGAAAACAAGACTTCTTAAAGGGATTGTTCACCCAAAAATTAAAATTATCCCATGATTTACTCACCCTCAAGACATCCTAGGTGTATATGACTATCTTCTTCCAGACGAACACAATCGGAGATATACTAATGGAAAGCAAGATTTTGAAACCCCCAAAAATGCATTCATACATCATAAAAATAATCGGCTCCAGGGGGTTAATAAAGGAGATTTGTTTTTGTAAAATATCCATATTTAAAACTTTAAAAACTAAAATAACTAGCTTCCGGCAGATGGCCGTACACATACTGCGCAAGTCGACTTGCGCCACAAGAGTATCGTAATCTTACACGCCTCTCGCGGTTTAAACAAATACGACTGTGCAACAAACTCAAGCTCCTCTTCTCTTATATCAAAATCCTCTGACAATTCTCTTTAAAATTTCTCATTTTAGACTTTTAATTTGTGACCTGTGTTTTGTTTTGCTCTATCCTCTGCGTTAGTCATCATGCGTCGGGTCAGAGGATACTCTTCCGCCGCAAATTGATGCGTACGGCTATCAGCCGGAAGCTACACAGCAAAATCTCCAGAGTTAAATCAACTCTGCTCAGAGTACATATGGTCCCTCTCTAAATAGTGTTAAAGTAACACTGAAGCAGAGTTAAAGTTAATGAGATAATCAAGTGATGATTGTGCATTAGTGATGAACACCTGCTGTTAACAAGCAGAATCACTGAAGAAAAGAGAAACACAAGAACTACAACTGACTACAGCCTTATTAATTGCTTAATTTTCTCATTAACTTTAACTCTGCTTCAGTGTTACTTTAACACTATTTAGAGAGGGACCATATGTGCTCTGAGCAGAGTTGATTTAACTCTGGAGATTTTACTGTGATAGTTAAAAAAGCTTTAAATATGGATATTTTTCTTACAAAACCACATCACTTTGCTTCAGAAGGCCTTTATTAACCCCCTGAAGCCGTATGGATTATTTTTATGATGGATGGACTCATTTTTTTGGGCTTCAAAATCTCGCCCCCCATTCACTCCCATTATAAAGCTTGGAAGAGCCAGGATATTTTTAATATAACTCTAATTGTGTTAGTCTCAAAGAAGATAGTCATATACACCTAGGATGAGTTGAGGGTGAGTAAATCATGGGATAATTTTCATTTTTGGGTGAACTATCCCTTTAAGTCATTTTCCTCCTTGAGGGAAAACTTGATTTAAGAATTTTTAGATAGTTGTACTGAAAATCAAGACAAAAATACTGAGGAAGAACATAATTTTTTGGTGCAGCATTAATAGGTTCTGTCACATGAGAAACGGACCAGGCAGCAGCGACACGTTGCGAGGTAAACGGCACTGAGGAGCAAAGTTTCCCAGAATCCAGCACCAGGTCGGGTCGAGTAGCTCGTCCACAAAGGCACTTCAGTGAGAGTTCGACGTTTAGGCGTAGTGCATATTTACACGGAAAAACTGCTGCACCAGGACCGTCCAGTGTAAGATCATCTTAAGAACATATCGCGTAAAGTGAACGAACGATAGTGCTACATGACGAGAGGAACCGTGGGTGAATGTCACACAACGGTCTCGTTGCCTTTGCCCGGTTTGACCCAGCCGTTGGCGGTCCGTTTGACGCGATTGTTTCGCCCAGTGTGCACGAGTCGGTGGGAACATCGCTGCCACGTGTGAAGAGTTTTGGCGGACCAGACCCACATTCCTGATGTGATTCCCACCAGGAGAGACATAAAGATCCGCAGCATCTCCGCCGCCATGTACGAATCCCGTGCTGACTGACGAAAGTCAGTCCAATTGGAAATTTCATAGAAGTAGCACGCAATGACGCAAGTGGCCGGCACCGTGTAGAGCACAGAAAACACGCCAATTTTCACCATCAGCCGCTCCAGCTTGTCCGTCTTCGTCCCGTCCTTTTGCAAATTGGAGCGGATCTTAAACAGCGCCACCAACCCGGCGGCGATGAACAGCGTCCCGATCACTAGGTACGTGAAAAGCGGCGCCACCACGAATCCGGTGAGCGCATCCAGGTTCTGGTTGCCCACGTAGCACATGCCGGCGAGGTCGTCGGCGTCCACCAGCCGCATAATGAGGATTACAATGGTCTTGATGGCGGGAATAGCCCAAGCCGCGATGTGGAAGTACGAGCTGTGCATTTCGATGGCCTCGTGACCCCACTTCAGCCCAGCCGCCAGGAACCAAGTGAGCGTCAGGATCACCCACCAGATTGAGCTGGCCATGCCGAAGAAATACGTGAGGAGGAATACGATGGCGCATCCCGTGTTCTTCAGCCCCTCTTGCACCAGCACGGGCACGGCCGCCTCTTCCAGGTCGCAGGAGATGCGCTCGCGTCCGACGGTCAGCCGTACGATGAAGGCCACGCTGTAAATGTTGCAGCACATGCTGAGGAAAATAATGGGCCGCTCCGGGTAGGAGAACCGCGAGGAGTCGACCAAGAACGTCAGCACGGTGAACGTAGTGGAGATGAAGCAGAGGACCGCCCACACCGCCATCCACACATCCGTGAAGACTTTGGCCTGCCGCCGGTACAATCCCGCGTCGTATCCGCACTGCAGCGAGCAGCTTCCGCTGCGCTTCACCCAGGCGTACTGCTCAACGCCGGCACCCAGCGTCAGACACTCCTCCTCCTGCGGCGGCACGGGCCGGACGGCGTGGAACAGCGGGTCTTCGTCTCCCGGACCCTCCATGCACATGTGGTTCTGATCGTTCGTAGGCGGGAAAAGGCTGCAGTTCAGGAGCTCCGGCCACACAAAGCCAAACTCCTGCAGGACTGGAAGACACTTCCTCTTTACGGACAAACACATGCTGCCGCAGGGGCCGATCGGTATGGGAACCTTCTCAGTGCACATGGGGACGTAGACGGAGCACAAGAAGAACTGAAAGAAAGCGAAGCCGGGGAGAGAATTAGATGTTTGCAAACATAAACATATTTTTCGTGAGAAATTAGGAAGCAGTTTTGCACATTTTTAGAGAAACTGTCTATGATGTAGGTATTTCTGGCGGAAAGCGTGTTACAGTTTTCCCTGGTGTGTGCATGAGTTGGGAACATACACTGCGGTCACATACACTTCAAGAAATCAGCAATTGTGTACTAAAAAAAACATGTTTTTGCATCAATATGGCAGTTTTTATCTCCAAGGACAGAAGTGCTCTTGCTTTAAGATGTTTGTGATGACCGGATAGCATCTAAAGCAGCTTTAATCACGAGATTCTCCAGCAAAAACACGGGAATCCGAGTGGGAGGTTTTCTCTCTGCGCTGAATCAATAAAACAACAACTGCCTCTGTCTTCAACACTCACACACACACACACACACTTATGAGGACATCCTTTAGACTTCATACTGTCCTCAAATTAATCAAGTTAGAGTTATTAAGATATTTATGCACTTACAGAAAGCTCCTAGTATTTATGATTATGTTAAGAGATTATTTGGCCAGTTTATGAACACTTTTTACTAATGTATAGCAGCATAAGTCAGTTTTAAGAGTTTTGCGTCATTCATGAGGACAATTCTAGGAATTTGGTCGTCACAAGTATAATGAGACAAACACACTGTGTGTGTAGATTACAGTCTATGATTGTGTGTGTGTGTGTGTGTGGATCCTGGCTACAGTCTTGATGTGTGTGTGTGTGTGTGAGAGAGAGAGTGTGAGCGTGTGTGTGTAGATCCTGGCCACGGTCTTGGCGTGTGTGTGCGTGTGAGAGAGAGAGAGAGTGTGTGTGTGAGAAAGAGAGTGTGAGTGTGTCTGTGTGTGTGTGTGTGTGTGTGTGTGTGTAGATCCTAGCCACGGTCTAGATGTGTGTGTGTGTGTGTGTGTGTGTGTGAGAGAGAGAGTGTGAGCATGTGTGCGTGTGTGTGTAGATCCTGGCCATGGTCTTGGTGTGTGTGTATGAGTGTGTGTGTGTGTGTGTGTGTGTGTGTGTGTGTGTGTGTGTGTGTGTGCAAATTCTGGGTAAAATACCAATTGATAATTACTTAGGCATGATTGTTTTACAGTATTGTTTGTAAACATTACTAGCACCTAAATAATATAATATATTATTATTATAATATAATTAATATCTTAATATAATACTAATGTTTATATATATATATAATATATATATATATATATATAAATTTAGTAAATAATAATTAAATATGAAAATTGTTATTTGAATCTTTTGTCACATTAATATGATTAATAGCAATAAAAAATATTTATTTTTTATAATTATTGTAAATAATATTTATAATATGTTTGTTATTATATAATTATTATTATTATAAATAGTTATAATTTGAATCTTTCCTCTGTCACAATTTGATTCATAATAACAACAATAATATAGTTAATAATAATAATAATAATATTTTTAAATGTAGAATTATTTTATATTTTATACTTTAAGTCATAATAATTATTATTATTATAATTATTATTATAAAACTCTTAATTATTTTAATCTTATATTTCCTTAATAACATTAATAAGAATAACATTGTATTATTCATGATTGTTTTTTATGTATATATATATGTAATTTGATAATTTTGTAATAATAATAATTATTGTTGTTGCTACTGATTGTATTATGCCGTTGCTTTCATACCGTAGCAAGACTTGGAAATTGACTACAGTCTATAGTGTGTGTGTGTGTGTGTGTGTGTGTGTGTGTGTGTAAGCTCTCACCTTCAGCTGGCTCGAGCAGCCGTACTGTATCAGCGGTGTGAATGTGGTCAGTTGGAGCTCGGCGTCGGACTGCAGCACGTTTCCCACCAGGTTCGGCATCTTGGTCACATTGTATCCCAAATCCTGACACATGGAGATGCGGATCGGGTCGCAGGTCATCTCCTCCTCGTCCCCGAACGCGTGCGCGAGCCCCAAAACGAGCACCAGCAGCGCGAGCCCGAACCCGAACCGAGCCATGATGACGATATCGATAAAATCCCTGCGAATCACGGGAGCGCGGAATTCCAGCACGAGCTCACCGGAGCTCAGACGCGCCTGGCCAAAACTTTCTCACAGTCTCGTGCCAGAGCAGAGGGGAGGGAAGTGTGAAACGACACCGTGTCCCGTTAGTTCCGTTCCCGAATAAACCTCACGAGCTTCCTTACACTCCTGTCTGCAAGTAACAATCCTTATCGGGCTTCTGCGTGCTCCGGTGTGTCCGTGGCGCAGTCGCGCGGGTTCTGCCCGGTTGAGGTCTAGACGGAGACGGGACAGCTGCCCTAGGACCAGCGTCAGCCAATCGGAGCGTCAGCTCGAGAATGTGGGCGGGGCCTAGAGTGTCCACAATAACATCACACAATAAAACAAAGATTATTTCTTCAGCTGCATCACTTAAAGTATTTTATGTTTTGTTTTTTAGTTCATTGCTTTAACTTGAATTTCTTCTTTGTCAAATTAAACTTTTAAGGCGAGACACCCCAGGTGAATAGGGTAAAAAAATTAGCTAATGGATATCACCATACTACCCCAGCTGATTGATTACATTAAAAATTGCAAACATTTTTTGTATTACAAGTTTTCTAAAATGTTATGTTTAAATATGCAAATTAGGCGTTATCTAATTAAATATTCGCTAATTTCTAATTAAATTCTTATTTCTAGAGCAAAAATCTGAATATTGGATGACGTCAGGTTCAAAATTCTCGTTTAATTTTTTTGGACATATTAAATTCAAAGGTTTTTACAGAGGGAATTTTGGATATCTCTTTTTATCAGTACATAAATCAGAAAATACTATCAACAGCCAGAAAAAAAAAATATTTTCACCATTTTTTTAGGAATAAAATGTTGTATAAAATCAGGCAAATTATATATCAACAAATCCCTCAGTAAAAACCTTCAGAATGTAGATATGAATAAAGTTTGTGTATATAAGTTCTGCTGAAGTGGAGATTTCTGACTCTGAGCAGGAGAAAAAACTCATTTTGAGAAAATGGCCTTTAAAGATATTTACTGTAATTGAAATCTATAGACGCAAATAGATAAAGTGCTATAAAATATACAGTCAAAAGTGTATTTTGGATGTTTTCTTTCCACCAGTCTGAAAAAACACTTTATGAAAAGCCAAAAAGTGCAAAATCTCAGTGTTTTTGCCTGTAGTGTCCCCCCTTAAATCATTTTCAGACACAATTTTCACAATTCGATTCGATTACTATTCACATGCTTTCGATTCGATTACGATTTCAATTCGTTTTGATATCGATTATTTTGGATGTAGTATCAGTTACAGTACATGCCAAATTTTCTAGAGGAAAAAAATCTTCTCAACTAATGCTGTAAACTACACATGAGAGTCAGCTGGTACTACTATAATAATACTGAAGGTTAAATTAACTTATATACAAACACTTAAATTACACTCAATGATGTTTTTATTATAAATAAAGTTTAGAATTACAAAATCATATTTCTACTTTTTTTGAAATATTAACATTTAAATCATGGCTGTCATGACTGATTTATTCAAACATGCATTAAATATTGAAGAACATTAAAAATTATAATGAATATGTAACTGTGCATAGCTATATTTATCAGAATGTTGCTTTCTAGAGCACTTTTCTAGCTGACTAATGAGTTTATGGTCACTGAATATGTTTTTCTGAGGTAAACGTGACGTTACGTGACATTGTTTAAGTTTTATTGACGTCTTTCCGAGGTTGAAACACTGATTGAGCGATTACACGAGACATGATACGGATTTCAGTAAGGTGTACTGTATATTTTAACATACCTTCAGATGTTCATGCATGTTTATTTCGCTTTAACTGGTATTAAAGCGGAGGAGAGGATGATCACATGCTTCTCTTTAACTGAGGCGCTAAAGCGATCTGTCACGCCACATTAAACAGCACCAAAACTGTATTTATTTTTTGAATCTCATAATAAGATGGACATCATTTGAAATCTGAGACTTTGCTTCATATCAAAACTAACAAAGCACAAAGATTATTGCGATTTATTGGATGGGAGGCGCTACATATTCTGCTCATTCATCAACTGAAAACAGACTAGACTAATCGATTCTTGGGATTTAAGAATCAATATCGGTTCGTAAAAATTAGAATCGATTAAAATTGAGAAATCGATATTTTTTACCCAGCTCTAGTAGTTGGTCAAACTAGTTCTTAAGTCACAATCTTAGTGGCTAAGTTTATGCAACCGGCCCCAGGTATTTTCGTTATCTTAATAAAGATAGTTATTGAGTTGTGTGCAGCAGGGATCCAAACTGATTAAAGAGATCCGTGTGAAGAAACGTCTCTTTGGACAGAGATTTGGGGTCTGAACCCAGATTACAAGCGTTAGATTGATGCGTCTCCTCCCTCTGTTTCGCCTCAGTGGTCACTAACTATCAGAATAAAACCCCCTGCCCGACACCCGGCCTGCTCCCAACCCCCTCCCGTGACCCCGGCGGCCGGAGGTCAGCAGTAATTAGCAGTTTTTAAACGACAAACTGGGAAAGAGGAGACAAGCAGGCTGGTATCCGTGGAGCAGCTATTAAAATGGTAATGAGCCGATAGATTGTGCTGCAACAATCCCAGCAGCCTTCAGTCTGATTGTCCGTGAATATTCTCGGTGATCAAGATCATTGTAGAATGACAAACATGATGCACAGTATGCAGGGTGTGCAACACAATAGTCTACTCAAAGACGTTAGTGTTGTCGAGTAATGACTTTAGTGAGGCCGTGATGACTTAAATGTGTGAAACACTAATTCAGAGTCATTAGGAGTTAATGATGCACTTCCAAAAACATCTTTTAAACTGCTATTTAAATGGAAAATGTGTAAATTAAATGGATAATTGTATTAATATCAAGCGGGGTTTATTAATTACACTACAGAAACAGTGATGATTAGCTTTTTAAATTAGATTGAAACAAACTTCTCCTGATGAATAGAATTAAATGAATAATCCATCAGAGTTAACACACAAGACTAGTTACGTAATTTATTTGTACTTTTTAGTAATTTCATCACTTTCTAATGCATGCTCTTTATATATCGTGAGGTGATATACAGCGCGCGCCTCTGCATTTGCACGTGCAAGAGCACGCTTTGTCTGACAGGAAAAGAAAGTTCGCTTTTCTCAGGTGAGAGACTTTTTATTTCCAGGCAAGTTAAGAAAATAACGTTAAAATAATGGCAGTGACAGTATCTCATCTGACAGGAGATAACCTGATGTTTTTCTTAGACACTTTTTTACTTGAGCTGCGTCTGACAGAAGAGCCAACAGCTTTCATGTACATCTTTCAAAATAAAAGTCTTGCATCAGAAAAAACATTTAGAATTAGTTAGCGTGCAATTATTAATTTAGGATTATAATTAGCGTGTTCATGAGACTTAATTAGCACCACGGTTCACTCCATGTCGCCCAAGTTGTGAGAAATCAAGATTAATAAATATAGCTGCGAGCTATTATCTGGGTTCAAGTGCTTTAAGGCATTTAAGCACATGCGTAAAAAGGTATAATGTTTTAATTAGCAAGCCTGTAACCATCTCGATCATAGATTGAAAAGACCATTTACAGCAAATTTACCGTAGGAAATTTAAAGCTTTTTAACAGTTATCGAGGTTGAGCCAAAAACTTAGGACTAGTTCACTAAAGTTGGTTTTGAAATAATCTCCAATATTTAACGAACGATTCGATGGACAGCTGCGGACATAGAGGCAGAGTTGCTCAGAATGAGAAGTTCTACCATGTGGTATGAATGTCGTGGGCGTGTGCGAAAAATTGCGCGATACACGATTCTTTATGCACGTGAAAAATGCGAAGGTGCCCCTGGTGGCCGATTTCTTTCGAATTTCTCACAAGCCTCTAGGGCCGTGCGTCAAACAGGCCCAGCGAGTTTCATTCTGATCAGCCTCTGTTAACCTTGTCTGATAGCTGCTCAAACGTCATTGGCCGATTTTGGACATGTTTTTTGAGATACGTCAATGTCCTCAAAGACAGTCATGGCACCTCGGACAAAGACACTGCATGCCAATTTTTTTAAGTCGATCAGACTAACAATAAAGTAGTTATAGCCATTTTCAAGTGTTTTTCCTGTTATAGCACCACCAAGTGGCAATTCGTATGATTTGTCTAAACCCCAGTGACGGGTAGGATTAGGGGCGGGGTTTGGGGTAGGTTATTCGTATGAATTCATATGAATTTGTCAACTCGTAAAATACGTACGATTTAGCAAAAAACGTATGAATTCGTACGAGTGAGGTTGTATGAATTCATACGAATTAGCCACCTCGTAAAATACATATGAATTGCCGTGAGATTGGTTGGCTCATGCATAGGTGTGCTGAGTTTGGTGAAAATACCTCATTCCTTTCACAAGTTATAGCCATTTTAGTAAAAGTGGCTCCACCCACTTCGAATGTTTTGGCCGCCCTAAGGGACTGTGAATCGGAATTTCAACTTTTTTTTCATAACTATTGATAATCAGACTCCAGAGAATCTTGCTGCACTGGTTTGGTTCCAATCGGATCGAAAACCTAGGGCTAGTTTGCAAAAGACGTTTATCCAAATAATAAAAAAATTGTCTGTCTTGAGACAAGCCAAAGATATAAGACACTTGAGCCCTATGCCTAATGGCTTAGGAGTTATGAGCCATTTCGTACTTTTCATTGCTGTAGTGCCCCCTTCAGGCCAATCCTTGGTGACGTTGTAGATGGTGTGAGCACTACCAGCCCTCAAAGTCTCCCCGATCACTTTTAGAAGAGAATGTTGATTCTTGGAAATTTTAACAATTACAAATAGAGTTTCAGCGCTACGCCTCGAACCTTTAAAAATGCGACATGAAATACAACGCCTACAAATCCCTATCTGTGTACTTTCTTTACTCAGTCATATATCACCGGATCAGAACTCAGTTTGTCTGATGACAGCTGACAGATGTAAATGTGATAACTTCTTGTTACGACGAACACAACGGATATATTCACCTCAGAGATGAAGGTACATGGGTTGTATTCATGTCGCGTTTTTATTAATCTTGATTTCTTAGACAACTTGTGTGTTTTCTGGGCGAGTCAGAGCGAACTGCGGCGCTAATAGTCTCACGAACGCTCATTCGTACACAGTAGACAAACGGACAAGGTCAAGAATTTCATTAAATAATACATTAAATTTCGGTTTGTTTTTCTCCAAACCTGATCGTAAACCCAGAGAACACTTGAAATATACGGCATGTGTCAAATTACAGAGCCCCGGACATGATATGCAGGAAAAAAATAGTAGGCTAAATCGTGCGCACAATTTACTAATTCGTTCCCTTGATTTATAAATCATGCACATGTTTTATAAATCGAGGGAATTAAATAGTAAATCGTGTGCACGTTTTAGTTAATCGAGGGAATGAAATAGTAAATCGTGTGCACGAATTAGTAAATCGAGGGAACGAAATAGTAAATCGTGCACACGAATTAGTAAATCGAGGGGAACAAAATAGTAAATCATGTGCACGAATAAGTAAATCGAGGGAGTGAAATAGTAAATCATGTGCACGAATTAGTAAGGGTGCGTTCACACTTGTAGTTCGGTTCGTTTGGTTAATTTGGTCCGGACCAAAGAAGAAAAAAAACCATTTAGTCCTGGTCCGGTTAGCGTTCACATTGGCAATTTTATCACCGAACCAAAAGATACCAAACCTTAAGGCATAGGGATACATTCACAACGTGATTGGTCGGATTTTATGATGTATTGCCTATTTTGAGACGGAACTTACAGAACATCCAAAACAGTGCTGTTTGCTGAGGTAAATGCGCTTGTTGTGTGTGCCTAGCGGTGCGTAGCCTGCATGTGATGGTATTTTGGCCAGCTGGGAACTCGTGAAGAGCTTATAAAATGTGTAAAGTAGTCAAAACACCGGCGGGAATCCATCCGTCACACACACAAATGATCTGCTGCATGGAGACACGCGTCTGATGCCTGTGATGAGCAAACTCGCATCTATGACGAGAAAAACCGACATGCGTGAGGATTCTGTCCTTTTTAGGGTCTCATCTTCCTGTTTTTGGTTCGGTTACATGTCTTTGGTCCGTGTTGCGCTCATATATCATTCGAACCGCACCAGAGTTCGTTTGGAAGCGGACCGAGACCCATCTTTTCAGCGGTCTCGGTCCGCTTGTTTGGTGCGCACCAGGGTTCGGATGGCAGCGTTCACATATGTTCAAATGAACCGCACTAACAGAGCAATCGCACCAGGGTTCGTTTTAATCGAACCAAACATGACAAGTGTGAACGCACCCTAAATCGAGGGAATGAAATAGTAAATCGTGCGCATGAATTAGTAAATCGAGGGAACGAAATAGTAAATCGTGCGCATGAATTAGTAAATCGAGGGAACGAAATAGTAAATCGTGCGCGCGAATTAGTAAATCGAGGGAACGAAATAGTAATCGTGCGCGCGAATTAGTAAATCGAGGGAACGAAATAGTAAATCGTGCGCGCGAATTAGTAAATCCAGGGAAGCGAAATAGTAAATCGTGCACGCGAATTAGTAAATCGAAATAGTAAATCGTGCGCAATTAGTAAAGGAAAGAAATAGTAAATCGTGCGCGCGAATTAGTAAATCGAGGGAAGAAATAGTAAAACGAATTAGTAAATAGTAATCGTGCGCACGAATTAGTAAATCGAGGGAACGAAATAGTAAATCGTGCGCACGAATTAGTAAATCGAGGGAACGAAATAGTAAATCGTGCGCGCGAATTAGTAAATCGAGGGAAGAAATAGTAAATGTGCGTAGCGCGTTTGTAGTAAATCGACGAATTAGCGAAATAGTAAACGACGTGTAGCGTGTGCACGAATTAGTAAATCGAGGGAATGAAATAGTAAATTGTGGGCACGATTTAATTTTTTTCTTGCATATCATGTGCGGGGCTCTGTACAAATAGGATCATGATTCTGTGATACTTTTGGGTCTTTTTTTTAAAAAGTTTGATGCTGCTCACTATTCACTGCCATTATATGGATGAGTGCGAGTGGGACATTTTTAAAAAATTCTCCTTTTGTGGTCCATAAAAGAAAGAGGGGCATAGGGCATTAGAACAGCACCAGGGTGAGCAAACAATGACTTAATTTTCATTTTAGGGTGAATTGTCCCTTTAAGAAACACTGTCCTCATTCAGGTAAGTAAAACGCGTTGAGCAGCTGCCGTGGACGCAATCCAAGTTTAAACAGAAGGAACGTTTGAATCAACAAGATAAAAAACAACTGTGTCTAATGAAATATGTGTGTGTGTCAGGAGCAGCAGTGTGTGTACAAGCTGTAGCAGTGTAAAACTTTCCTGTTTAATTAGCAGGGTGTCCGAGAAGCTTAACCGTGGTGACGACAGGGCCTGGCAACACTTTCTCTGAGGTTGTCATGGACAGAAACTCTCAAGCTTATTTACTTTAAACACTTTGTTGTTTAAATAAGGGTACTGATGGGCAGAGTGAACATTACTCACTTAATGCACATATTTTGTAGTTCTAAAGCACATTTTTCTTGTTACATTCTTTACACTCTTAAAAATAAATGTTTTTCTCAGTGATGCCATAGAAGAATTTTTTTGTTAGATAAGATTAATTGGTTCCAGGGCTACAACTCTGGTTGTTGGAGCAACTTAATTTGTTTGAGTAATCAACTTAAAAAATTGTTTTTATGGTACAAATGATTAAATTCCTCTTACTCAATGTAGCTTGTTGGTTGAACATAAATTCACTCAACGTTGTCATAACTCAAAAAAATTGATGCAAACTGTTGAGTTAATTTTTCAGCCAACACATTATTTTTTAGAGTGTGTAAAGAACCTTTTGTGGAATGAAAGGAATGTTAAAGGTTCTTAATGGAACCATGGAATCCAAAAAAGAACCTTTATTCTGAACAGTGAAGGAGAAATAAAAATAGTCATTGTTGTTTGTGATAAACAATTAGGATATTATTAATGAGATCTTATTTCTGATTTAATAGCATGGAAAAATCCTTGGTTATTGCAACTAATCAAATCAAATAGACAAGCAGTCAGCAAATAACATCAGTTATTTTGTTCAAATCAACCAATTAAACAAGCCAATTTAAGTGTGTCAGTATCTGTTTGACAAATGTCTCCTCAAACACGTCATAAATCTGAGCTTGTTGGAGAGTTAACCCCCCTCAACCCATAGATATCTTTAGACCCATCAGCTTCCAGTGTGTGTGTGTGTGTGTTGTGGTTGCATTAGAGCGCTTGTCAGAAATATAGTTGTTTTCTGGGAAGGCTGCCGGGCTGCTTGTGGGTTCATGCGTCTCAGAGCAACAAAACCACAACATCTCTTTCGCTCTCTCTCTCCTCATACAGATGCAGTTTTTTCTTAGACATTAGTGGAATGTTCCTGTATGTTTGAAACTCTGCTGCTGCTTTGATTTTGGCTAGTAGCGTGGTTTGTGTGGTCTGTGTGTGTGAAGCTGACGTTTGCCAAGCAACAAACTCCTCATCATTTAAAGTAGCTGAACTACAGTCAAGCTGCCCTTTTAGCACTAAAAGCTCTTCAAAAAATGAGTTACACAGTGAGGCTATTTAAAGGGACAGTGTCCGTTTAAATAGGGTGAATTGAAGTAAAGGCCACTTATTGTCATTTTACCTTAATTCTGCAGTCGGAAACAAATGATTCGGCTCTCTCTACTTTCCTGTCTATCTCCGCTGACCTACCAAAAAAGGCAAAATAAAAGGATGAATATCTTAATTGACAGCATTCAGTTGTCAGAAATGCATTTAGGCTGCTTGTGGATTCGTGCATATGAGAAAATTAAAGGATGAAGATCTTATGGAAGCTTGTTTCCGCGATGAAATAAAAAAATTAAAAATGTAATTGCGACTTTTTATCTCACAATTCTGACTTTTGTCTCTGAATTGTGAGATATAAAGTCAATCGTGTGATAATGTCAGAATGCAAGTTATAATGTCAGAATTGAGTTAAAGTCAGAATTGCGAGATATAAAGTCAGAATCGCGAGATATAAGACAGATTTGTGTGTAAATGTCAAATTGAGTTTAAGTCAGAATTGAGAATTGTGTGATATAAAGTCAGATTAGGAGTTATAAAGTCAGAATTGAGAATTGAGTGATATAAAGTCAGAATTAAGATTTATAAAGTCAGAATTGCGTGATATAAAGTCAGAATTAGATTTATAAAGTCAAATTGCGAGTTATAATGTCAGAATTGAGTTAAATTTGCATGATATAAAGTCAGAGATATAATTCAGAATTGAGTCAAAAGTCAATATTGCATTATAAAGTCAAATGATAGAAAGTCAGAATAGTGATATAAAGTCAAATTGCGAGATTGATATAAGTCAGAATTGCATGATATAAAGTCAGAATTATGAGTTATAAGTCAGAATTGCGATAAAGTCGAATTGTGTGTATAAAAGTCAGAATGGTGATATAAAGTCAGAATGTGTGAGTTATAAAGTCAAATTTGTGATATAAAGTCAGAATTGCGAGTTATAAAGTCAGTTGATATACAGATTGTGAGTTATAAATCAGAATTACGAGTTATAAAGTCAGAATTGCGAGTTATAAAGTCAGAATTGTGTGATATAAAGTTAGAATCGAGTATAAAGTCAGAATTGCGAGATATAAAGTCAGAATTACGAGTTATAAAGTCAGAATTGCGAGATATAAAGTCGAATTAACGAGTTATAAGTCAGATTGCAGAGATATAAAGTCAGAATTGATCAAATTGCGAGATATAAGTCAGAATCACGAGATATAAAGAATTTGTGTGATAATGTCAGAAATTGTGAGTTATAAGTCAGAATTGAGAATTGTGTGTCAAAGGAGTTAAAGTCAGAATTGTGATAATTAGATTATAACGAATCAGTCAAATTGCTGATATAAAGTCATTAGGATTTATAAAGTCAAAATTCGAGTTATAATGTCAAATTGAGTTAAAGTCAGAATTGCATGATATAAAGTCAGAATCAGATATAAATTCAGAATTGAGTCAAAGTCAATTGCATTGCGAGTTATAAAGTCAGAATTGCATGATATAAAGTCAGAATTGAGTGATATAAAGTCAGAATTGCGAGATATAAAGTCAGAATTGTGAGTTATAAAGTCAGAATTGGAGAATGTGTGATAAAAGTCAGAATTGTGAGTTATAAAGTCAGAATTGCAGAGTTAAAAGTCAAATTGTGTGATATAAATCAGAATTGTGTGGTTAAGTTAAGTCAGATTGCGAGATATAAGTCAGAATTACGAGTTATAAAGTCAGAATTGCATGATATAAAGTCAGAATTGAGTGATTCAGAATTGCGAGATATAAAGTCAGAATCACGAGATAAAAGTCAGAATGCATATATATAAAGTCAGAATTGTGATGTCAGCATTGATATAAAGTTGAATTACAGTTATAAGTCAGAATTGCGAGATATAAAGTCAGAATTACGAGTTATAAAGTCAGAATTGCGAGATATAAAGTCAGAATTGCGAGATATAAATTCAGAATTGAGTCAAAGTCAGAATTGCATTGCGAGTTAAAAGTCAGAATTGCAGATATAAAGTCAGAATTGAGTATAAATTCAGAATTGCGAGGAATTCAAAATTGCGATATAAGTCAGGAAAAGTCAAATTGTGTCAGAATTATATCAAATTGTGTGATATAAGTCAATTACGAGTTATAAAGTCAGAATTGCGAGATATAAAGTCAGAATTACGAGTTATAAAGTCAGAATTGCGAGATATAAATTCAGAATTGAGTCAAAGTCAGAATTGCATTGCGAGTTATAAAGTCAGAATTGAGTGATATAAAGTCACTTGCGAGATATAAGTCAGAATCACGAGATATAAAGTCAGAATTGCATGATATAAAGTCAGATTATTTATAAATTCAGAATTGCGAGTTATAAGTCAGAATTGTGTGATATAATCAGAATTGTGTGATATAAGTTAGAATTACGAGTTAAAGTCAGAATTGCGAGATATAAGTCAGAATTACGAGTTATAAAGTCAAATTTGCGAGATATAAGTCGAATTGCGAGATATAAAGTCAGAATTGAGTCGAAATTGCATGCGATATACGTCAGAATTGTCATGATATAAGTCGAATTGCGAGATATAAAGTCCGAAATTGAGATATAAAGTCAGAATCACGAGATAAAGTCAGAATTGCATGTAAAGTCAGAAGTCAGAATTGCGAGTTATAAAGTCAGAATTGCATGATATAAAGTTAGAATTACGAGTTATAAGTCAAATTGTCAGAATTGTGTGATATAAAGTTAGAATTACAGTTATAAGTCGATTGGCATGATATAAAGTCAGAATTGGTGTATAAAAGTCAGAATTGCAGATTAAGTCAAGATATATAAATCAGAATTGCATGATATAAAGTCGAATTATGAGTTATAAAGTCAAATGCGAGTTATAAGTCAGAATTGTGTGATAAAGTCAGAATTGTGTGATATAAGTTGAATTACGAGTTATAAGTCAGAATCACGAGATATAAAGTCAGAATTGATGATTAAGTCAGAATTGCGAGATGATTATCGAATATCAGATTATGAGTTATAAAGTAGAATTGCGAGTTATAAAGTCAGAATTGTGTGATATAAAGTCGAATTGTGATATAAAGTGAATTACGTTATAAGTCAAATGCGAGATATAAAGTCAGTTAATGAAAGTCCAGAATTGCGAGATATAAAGTCAGAATTGCGAGATATCATTCAGAAATTGAGTCAAAGTCAGAATTGCATTGCGAGTTAAAGTCAGACTGCATTGCGAGTTATAATCGAATTGAGTGATAAAAGTCAATGTGTGATATAAAGTTAGAATTGCGAGTTTATCAGAATGCGAGATATAAAGTCAATTACGAGTTATAAGTCAGAATTGCGAGATATAAGTCAGAATTGCGAGATATAAATTCAGAATTGAGTCAAAGTCAGATTGCATTGCGAGTTATAAAGTCAGACTTGCATGCAAGTTAAAGTCAGAGAGTGATATAAAGTCAAAATGTCGAGATATAAGTCAAATCGCGAGATATAAAGTCGAGAGATATAAGTCAGAATTGCGATATAAAAGTCAGATTATGGTTATAAAGTCAGAATTGCGAGATATAAAGTCAGAATTGCGAGATATATTCAGAATTGAGTCAAAGTCAGAATTTGCATAGTATAAGTCGAATTGTGATTATAAAGTCATAATTGAGTGATATAAAGTCAGAATTGCGAATATAATCAGAATCAGAGATATGTCAGAATTGGATATAAAAGTCAGAATTATGAATATAAGTCAGAATGCGATTATAAAGTCAGAATTGTGTGATATAAGTCGATTGTGTGATATAACGTCAGAAATTACGAGTTATAAGTCAGAATTGCGAGATATAAGTCAAATTGCGAGATATAAATTCAGAATTGCGTCAAGTCAAAATTGCTTGCGAGTTATAAAGAATGCAGATATAAGTCAGAATTGAGTGATATAAAGTCAGAATTGCGAGATATAAGTCAGAATCACGAGATTATAAAGTCAGAATGAATATAAAGTCGAATATATATAAGTCAGAATTATGAGTTATAAAGTCGAATTGCGAGTTATAAATCAGAATTGTGATATAAGTCAGAATTGTGTGATATAAAGTCAGATTGCGAGTTATAAAGTCAGAATCAGAATATAAGTCAGAATTGCGTGATATAAAGTCAGAATTGCGAGTTATAAAGTCAGAATTGCGAGATATAAAGTCGAATTGCAATATAAAGTCAGATTGCGTGATAAAGTCAGAATTGCGAGAATATGAAAGTCAGATTGCGAGTTATAAAGTCAGAATTGCATTTCAAGTCAGAATTAGATTTATAAGTCAATTGCGTGATATAAAGTCTAATTAGGATTTTATAAGTCAAAATTGCCGGTTATAATTCGAATTGAGTTAAGCAACTTGCTGATATAACAGGTCAGAATTCACGAGAGTAAAATTCAGAACTCGATTCAAAGTCAGAATGCATTGCGAGTTATAAAGTCAGAATTCATTTATCAATTCAGAATTGAGTGTATAAAGTCGATTGCGATAGATAATTCAGATCACGGATATAGTCAAATTGGCATGATATAAGTCATAATTATGCTTATAAAGTCAGAATTGGCGATTTTATAAAAGTCAGATGTGTGATATACAGTCAGACTTGTGTGATATAAGTTAGAAGTACGAGTTAGAAAGTCAGATTGCGAGATATAAAGTCCGAATTACGAGTTATCAAGTCAGCATGCGAGATTAAGTCCCGAATTGCGAGATCTAATTCAGAATTGATTCCAAGTCGAATTTTTGCATTGGCGATTTATAAAGTGCAAACTTGGGCATGATATAAAGTCAATTGAGTATTAACGATCGAATTGCGAGATATAAAGTCAGACTCACGGATAAAGTAGAATGCATGCTATAAGTCGAATTATGATTTAACGTCAGAATTGCGAGATTAAAGTTCAGAATGCGAGCTATAAACAAACGCTCAGTATTTCGAGATATAAATTTCAGAATTGATTCAGTCAATTGCATTGCGAGTTATAAAGTCAGAATGCATGAATAAAGTCAATGGTGATAAAACTTTCAGAATTGCTAGATATAAAGTCAGAATCACGATATTAAAGTCAGAATTGCATTATATAAGTCAGAATTCGAGTTATAAGTCCGAATTGCGAGATAGAAAGTCAAATTGCGAGATAAAAGTCGAATTGCGAGATAGCCGTCAGAATGCGAGTTATACAGTCCGAATTGCTGAACTCTCAAGTCAGAATAAGATTTATAAAGTCAGAATTGCGTGATATCAAGTAAGAATTAGATTTATAAAGTCAAAATTGCGAGTTATAATTCAGAATTTGAGTTAACGGTCAAATTGCTGATATAAATCAGAATCACGAGATATAAATTCAGAATTGAAGTCCAATTCAGAAGTGCATTGCGAGTTAAAAGTCAGAATCACGAGATTAAATCAGAATTGAGTCAAGTCAGATTGCATTGCGAGTTATAAGTCCGACTTGCATTGCGAATTATAAAGTCAGATTGAGTGTATATAATCTAATTGCGAATATAAAGTCCAGAATCACGAATATAAAGTCAAATTGCATGATATATTGGCAGTCAATATGAGTTATAAAAGTCGAATTGCGCGATTAAAGTCAGAATTGCGAGTATAAATTCGAATTGAGTCAAGTCAGACTGCATTGCGATTTAAAGTCAGAATGCATGAATAACGTCCAGAATTGAGTGATATAAAAGTCCAATTGCGATATTATAAAGTCAGATCACGAGATATAATTCAATCACGAGATATAATTCCGATTGCATTATATAAGTCAGAATTATGATTATTCAAGTCAGAATTGGCGGTTATTGAAAGCAGAATTGTGTGATATAAGTCCGAATTGTGTGATATAAAGTCAGAATACGAGTTATAAGTCAGAATTTGCAGATATAAAGTCAGATTGCGAGATATAAATTCAGATGAGTCAAATTCATGAACCATTGCATTGCGAGTATAAAGTCAGAATTGCATGATCTAAAGTCAGCATTTAGTTATATAAAAGTCATAATTGGCGAGATTATAAAGTCAGATTGCGAGATATAAAGTCAGAATCCGAGATATTAAAGTCCAGAATCACGAGATATAAAGTCAGGATTCATGATCTACAGTCAGAATTATGATTATAAATCAGATTTGCGAGTTATAAAGCCGAATTGTGTGTATCAAAGTCAATATTGTGTTATCTAAAGTTAAATTACGAGTTATCAAGTCAGCATTGCGAATATAAAGTCAGAAGTGCGTGATATAAAGTCAGAATTTCCGAGTATAAATCGAATTGCGAGATATAACGTCAAATTGCGAGTATAAGCAGATGCGTGTATAAGTCAGAATTGCGAGATATAAAGGTCATCTGCGAGTTTAGTCGAATGGCATGATATAAAGTCATATTAGATTATAAGAGTCTAATTGCGTGATATAAAGTCCAGAATTGGATTTATTAAAGTCCAAATTGCGAGTTATAATGTCATAATTGAGTTAAAGTCGAATTGCATGATATAACGTCAGATCAACGAATATAAATTGCATACGAGTCCAGTCAGAATTGCATTGCTATTTATAAAGTCGATTGCATGATCTACAGTCAGAATTGAGTGATATAAATCCCAGAATTGCGAGAATATACGGCAGAATACGAGAATATAAGTCAGAATTTGCATGATAATCAGAATTCTGAGTTATAAATTCAGAATTGCGAGTTATAAAGTCAGAATTGTGTGATATAAAGTCAGATGTGTGGATAGAAAGTTCGAATTACGATTATAAGTCGAATTGCTAGATATAAAATTCAGAATTACGAGTTATAAATCAGATTTGCGAGATATAAAGTCCAATTGCTAATATAATTCAGATTGATTCAGTCAGACTTGCATTGCGAGTTATAAAGTCCGAATTGCATGATCTAAAGTCAGAATTAGTGATATAAATTCCCGATTGCGAGTATAACGTTTCAGAATCACGAGATATGAAGTCAGAATGCTTATATAAAGTCAAAAGGATGAAGTTATAAAGTCAGAATTGCGAGCTAATAAAGGCAGAATGCGAGAAATAAAGTCAAATTGCGAGATATAAATTCAGAATTGGGTCAAGTCAGAATGCATTGCGAGTTATAAAGTCGAATTGCATGATATAAAGTCAGAATTGATCATAGAAAGTCAAATTGCCGAGAATATACAGTCCAAACACGAGATATAGGTCAGAATTGCATGTATAAATCAGAATTGCGAGATATCAGTCAGATTGCGAGAATATCAATTCAATTGCGAGATCTAAGTTCAGAATGGCGAGATATAAAGTCCGAATTGCGAGATATAAGTCAAATGGCGAGTTATAAAGTCAGATTGCATGATATAAAGTCAGAATTAAGATGTTATAAAGTCATAATTGCGTGATATAAAGTAAGATTATGATTTATAAAGTCCAATTGCGAGCTATAATGTCAGAATTGGTTAAAGTCGAATTGCAATATAAAAAGTCAGCTCACGAATAAAGTCCGGCATTGCAACTGATATAAAGTCAAATATAGTTATAACAGTCAGATGCGAGTTATAAAGTCGAATTGTGTGCTAGAAGTCAGATGTGGTGATATAAGTTATAATTAACGAGTTATACCGTCCAGAATTGCGAGATAATAGTCAGATTACAGTTATCAAGTCAGAAATTGCGAGATATAAAGTCAGACTTGCGATATATACATTCAAATGGCGTCAAAGTCAGAATTGCATTGCGAGTTATAAAGTCAGAATGCATATATAAAGTCAGAATTGAGTGATATAAAGTCAGAATGCGAGATATAAAGTCAGAATCACGAGATATAAAGTCAGAATTGCATAATCTAAAGTCAGATTTGAGTTATAAGTCCAGAATTGCGAGTTTATAAGGATAATGTGTGTGATATAAAGTTCAGAATTGTGTAGGCAATCCACGCCAATGTCATCTTTACAATGAAAAAAACGTTTTAAACCAAAGAACAACACCTTTTTAAGTTGTCCATTGGTCTGTAATATTCTGTATTAATGTGCTCTAACAGAAATTTAAGAAATTGCCTGTTTATCCACAATATATGTGGTAAGCAACAATGCTTAAATTCAATTTTCAACCACCATATTTCATGCTTTCAAAAGGGATCAAAGACCCCCTTTTTTTAAACTTTATTTAACAGTAAGCATTGTGTAGAAAGATGGAGGCATGCCTGAGAAATAAATACACTCATTTTGTCATAACAGCACTGCCTGATGAATTTATAAGGGCTGGAATAAAGAGGTCAGGACGCTTCAGTGCTCTGTCACGTCCGTAACGTTTTAATGATTAAGTTTATGTCATATAACAATTATAAATGCAAATAACGTGAAACTTTATATGCAAAGCTAAATTATGTTTATGCTTATTAGGATCAACAATTTATTTCACTACGTTGCTCTGAACAACCATAATAAGCGTTACGGACGTGACCGTTATGGACGCTTCATATTAAATCCTATGGGTTTGCTTCTTTATATTGCCATCATCTGTTTCAGGCTTATATATCAGAAGGTACCCAATAATCGCAACACTCTTTGTGCTTTGTTAGTTTTAATATGAAAAAGGTTTAACTTTCAAATACAGTCGATTTTATAACAAAATTTAAACAATAGATGTCGCTCTTTAATAGCCTACGGCGCGTGACAGATTAGCTACTGCAGCGCCTGTAAGCGGCGGATCAGGCGCACATGATCCGATCTTCTCTTCCTCTTGCCAGTTACAGAACGAAATATGAACATCAAATGGTAGGCCTATATGATACAGTACAACTTATAGAAGAGCATTGTGTCTCATAGGACACTTCCCTCGGGAATTCGGATGTCGCGTTTTTACCTGTTGGTTAAAAAATGAATAGCCTAGCCTATTGATCACAATCCGCGCGATCAAGCTGACAAAATAAAAATAATAAGATTGCAATAATTTTGACTTGAAATAAAGTTTGATCATTTTGACTCAAGACTCCGCTTTAAACTCTGAAAACTGGCCGAAAAAACCGTGTGGTCATTTAGACACAAACTGACACTGACATGATTGCGATTGGCAATAGTGTCAATCGGTTCACCTGACTGTGGGGAAAACATGCGATTTTAAACTGCTTTATGATGAACATTAATATTTGTCAATGTATTTTAGCAAGCAGTTCTGTAAGAAGGGAAATCATGGTCTCTAAATTGATTCTTGAACAACGCACACGCAAAATGAGAAATAGGTCTAATCTATAACCTTTTGCAATACAGAGTATAAAGTTGTATAAAGTTTAGTAAGAAGTTGATAAATTGTGAGTCTTACATACTGGTATCCCAGATTTCAATATTTGGTGGTTTAAATGCCTGCTTGAGGTCTCTGTGAAAGTTTAAAGCATTTTTAAAGCAGTCTTTGTGCCACTTTCAGACCGGTCACATCCGTACGGAGAACTGTCACGTCCTTTTGTTTTTCCTCATTAATGCGAACACAAAAAATGAAATAAAATTATTTTTTATGCTCTGTGGAGAGCCAACCCTTCTTCATTCGGTGGGCAGTATTACTTTTGGTTTGCGCAGTGTAATTCACAGAATTCTTAAAAAATATGTTGTCACCCAAAACTTAGTGACTTTTTTTGTCACGTCCGTACGCTGTATATTTCACTCATCTAAAATATAAAACAGTTGTATAGACTGACATTTTTCTAATGTCTGGACTCCTTTAGTAAGGGATTATGAATATACAAATAGATGGTTCAATATGTTGCTATTAAATGTATTCTTTGAGCGTTTTATTTCAAGATTTGACTCCAAATGTCACGTCCAACGCTGGAATTGCCCGTGATATAAAGTCAGAATTACAGTTATAAAGTCAGAATTGCGAGATATAAAGTCAGAATTACGAGATATAAAGTCAGAATTGCATGATATAAAGTAAGATGATAAAGTCAGAATTGCGAGATATAAGTCAGAATCACGAGATTAAGTCAAATTGCATGAAGTCAGAATTATGAGTTATAAAGTCAGATTGCGAGTTATAAAGTCAGAATTGTGTGAATAAAGTCAGTGTTGATAAAGTTGAGTGTCAAATTGCGAGATATAAAGTCAGAATTATTTTGGAATAAAAGTCAGAATTGTATAAAGAATTGCATCATTGCATTGCGAGTTATAAAGTCAGAGCATTGCGAGTGAGTCAGAATTGAGTGAGTCAGAATTGCGAGATATAAAGTCAGAATCACGAGATATAAAGTCAGAATTGCATGATATAAAGTCAGAATTATGAGTTATAAAGTCAGAATTGCGAGTTATAAAGTCAGATTGTGTGATATAATCGAATTCAGTTAGAATTACGATTATAAGTCCGAATTGCGATATATAAAGTCAGAATTGCGATATCAAATTCAGAATTGAGTCAAAGTCAGAATTGCATTGCGAGTTATAAAGTCAAATTGCATGATATAAGTCAGAATATAAGTCAGAATTATATAAAGTCAGAATTGTGGAGATATAAAGTCAGAATTGCATGATATAAAGTCAGAATTACGAGTTATAAAGTCAGAATTGATAAAGTCAGAATAGAGATATAAAGTCAGAATGAGCGAATTGCATGATATAAAGTCAGAATTGAAGTGATTAAAAGCCCGATGAGTGATATAAGAGAATTA
Organism: Culter alburnus; assembly: GCA_028476615.1. Lineage (NCBI taxonomy): Eukaryota > Metazoa > Chordata > Actinopteri > Cypriniformes > Xenocyprididae > Culter > Culter alburnus. Next base: position 906,997 of record JAOTNS010003334.1, read on the forward strand.
TGAGTTATAAAGTCAGAATTGCTAGATATAAGTCAGAATTGATATAAAGTCAGAATTAGTTATTCAGAATTGCAAGATATAAGTCAAATCAGCAAGATGATTGAATATAAAGTCAGAATTGCAAGATATAAAGCGAATTGAGTGATATAAAGTCAGCAATTGAAGATATAAAGTCAGATTGAGTGATATAAAGTCAATTACGAGTTATAAAGTCAGAATTGCATATAACGATTGAAGTCAGAATTGAGTGAATCAGATATAATCAGAATTGTCAGAATTGAGTGATATAAAGTCAGAATACGAGTATAAAGTCGATAAAATCATAATCGCGATATAAAGTCAGAATTACGAGTTATAAGTCAGAATTGCGTGATATAAAATCATAATCGCGAGATATAAAGTCGAATTACGATTATAAAGTCAGAATTGCGTGATATAAAATCAAAAGTCGCAATTACCTTTATTTTTTTTATTTTGTGACGGAAACAAGCTTTCATAAGATCTTAATCGACAGACATTAAACATAAAAACAGATCAAAAAATCTTAATTGGGTTCAAAACAGTGATGAGCAGCAGAATTTAAATATTTTGCCGCAGAAAGAAGCATGGACAAATGATAAGTGAATCATTTATTTGATTCAGTTCATTCACATGAACCATCCAAACGAACTGATTCCCAATGACTTCACAAAGTGTTGATTATTGCCTCTGCATGCTTGTGCACTATACAAAATAAAATAAATCAATGCTACACTGCTACTTGATGGAGTAAAGTCTAAATAACTAATTACTTTTAGTTCACACCAGTTGCATAGTGATGTGATGTTTTACAGGTTTCCGTTGTGCTGAGTGCAAATTCCACCCCCTCAGTGGGGCGTTATACATGCAGCCATATCTCAAAATACACACTGTGTGTAGACGTCTGAACTGCTGTGTCCAGTCATGTGCATGCATGCTATTGTGTGCAGCTCTGTTGTTATTCAGTGTGTGGGAGAGTGTGTATGTAATGTGTGTGTGTGTAATGTGCCCTCTGCGTATGTTGTGTGTCTGTGTGTGTTATGGTCAGTATGTTCTCTAGCAGGACAATGGAGACAGGAAATGTCTCCGTGATGGGAAGGGTGTTGCTATGCAGTTGTTTTGTGTGTGTGTGTGTATGCGTGTGGTCTCTGATTCTATCAATAGGAAATCCTCCACTCTACAGTATGGGTCAGTAAGAACATGGATTGCTGGTCATTTTCTCTACTGGTGGTTTTGTTTGTTTATCAGACTTAATTAAGTGACCTTTCATCTAAAAATCTAACTACTGTACATTTGAAATGATCCCAAAGCTCATCAAACATCAGGAGGGCAACATAAAACAAGCCATTTTGCTTGCATAATGTGACATATTTCCAAATAAAACAACATATAGACAAAAATTTTTTTAGACCTTTTAGAGACTCCCATCACTTTATGGTTTTAGTTTTTTTTTTCATTAATTAATTTTGTTTTAATTCATTTATAATTAAAGTTTATGAATTGAGCATCTCATAAACATACTTTTTCACTAGAAAAATTTGAAATAACCCATTAAACATAAAAAGTATTAGGTGATAATTGAAGACATTCTCTTTATATAGAACCTTTTTGGCTTAAAGGATTCTTTAAAAATTGAACATTCCGTTTTATCATTCTGTTACTTTTGAATGTTATCTAAACATTCTGAAACAAGAAGTAACATTTAAAAAAACATCCACCTAAAACATTCCATGAACAATATATAAACAATGTTTTTGTGAGAACATTATTAAAGTGCATATAACTTTGAAAGAACGTTCTGTTAATGTTACTGGAAGAACGTTTGCTCATAACTTTGCGAGAACCTTGCCAGAACGTTCCTTGTTAGTTGGGAAGAGACACATCTGTACGTTCAGGTCTGAAATACATGCCAAACTGTCATACTACTCATAAAAATACAGTATATATTTTTTGTATTCATGTGATAATCACACAGCATACTGCATTTGCCAATTTATGCTCCGTACAACCAGGGCAGTGTGTGAGAAACTCTATCCCACAATGCAATACACTCAAACTGATGTTCCATTTACAGCGTGACTGATGAATATTAACCACAATGTCCTTTTTGAGTCATTATTTGGTCTGACTGCAAAAAAGAGATGTTTTTTACTCAAAATTTGATTGTTATAAATGTTGAATTAAAAATGCCACAAGTCATGTGATCATGACAGAGCATACTACAGATTGCAACATTTCGAGTTAAAAGGTGTGTTTAACTTGAAGCAGCGCTGCACAGACCTATGGTGTATCGTATGTACTTTTTTTTAAACATACCTCTCAAAATCTAGTGATATAAAACTGGATGAACATTGTGAAAATGATAAACAGGTTTCAGTTGTTGTGTCTCATGCTAACTGTTCCTCCCTCAGGGCATCATTATGAAATTAAAGTTGGCGTTAGAGGTCTGAGAGAACGAGGTAAGCACCTGTTTATATACACTGAGCGCTGTGATTGGTCAGAACACATGAATATGCCCTGCCCCCAAATTTATTCGGAATTTTAATTAGTGAGCACAGTCCGAAGAGAATCTGAACCTGCAAAAAACATCCTCATGGAATAATAAAATGAATGTTTTCATACAGACTGTCCTCAGGGTTTAGAGTTTAGTACAAATTAAACGGCTTAATAAAACATTCACACACATGCAGATCTGATGACTGTCACTTCTCTGACCTGATGACGAGTTTATAGTCATGTGTTTTACACAACACGGAGCCACTAAATTCAAACGGACACACTAACTGTGAAGATAAAATGTGTGTTTTCTGGCAGGAAGTCAAAGTGCGTGTGTGTGTGTGGACGGTTTGCTGATATAATTGGCTTATTCATGTAGTTCAGTCTGCGTGCCACTCCCACACATTTTCCCTCTCTCTCTCTCACACACACACACACACACACACACACACACACACACACACACACACAGAGACAGAACTAATATCCACCACAGCCGGATTTCTGTATTTCCTGTCTTTGTGTGAAAGCTACACCAGACTAAGCAGGTCATCACACACACACAGGACAGGAAAAATGAAAAATGTCCAGAAACAGAGGAAATGTCCAGGGTCAAACTCACTGTGTAAATGTCTGTGGAGATTCTTGAACAGTTTGATATGTTTCGATGGAACTCTATTAAATGTTTGCCGTGGAATGATTTCTTGATGCACTGGTTTTCAATGTTTCACTGTCATTCAAACACCGTATTTAAATAAACAAAAACAAACACACACACGGCAGCACAAATATAACACAAAAGATAAACTCAAGACAATACCAGTACTAAAAGTTGCACAAAAATAACAACTAAAATAACACAAATGTTCACAACAATAAAATATAGAAAGAAAAAACGTACACAAAAATTGCACAAACATAGCAAAATTCAAACAAATAACTCAAAAATTAACAATAAGATATAAAAGTATCCACTTAAAATACGATTCAAACAACAAAAATAATGTCTCGCACACAAATCTATATCATTGCAATTATTGTCTTGGTTTCCAGTACAAATATCTAAACATTCTTACATCAAGATACATTTACTTGAGAAGCAAAATTACTTCAGATATTAAGTCTTGTTTACAGAAATGTATCAAAATTAACTGAGTTTATGCTTATGCTGCCAGAGGGATCAGAAAAATAATCTTGTTTTCTTTTTGAATTATGGGATTAGTTCACTTCAGAATTAAAATCTCCTGATAATTTACTCACCCCCATGTCATCCAAGATGTTCATGTCTTTCTTTCTTCAGTCGAAAAGAAATTAAGGAAAACATTCCAGGATTTTTCTCCATATAGTGGACTTCACTGGGGTTCAACGGGTTGAAGGTCCAAATGTCAGTTTCAGTGCAGCTTCAAAGAGCTCTACATGATCCCAGACGAGGAATAAGAGTCTAATCTAGAGAAACCATCTGCCATTTTCTAAAAAAAAATAAAATTATATACTTTTTAACCACAAATGCTCATCTTGCACTGCTCTGTGATGCTCCACGCATGACGTAATCATGTTGGAAAGGTCACGCGTGACATAGGCAGAAGTACCGATCCACTCAATATCTGAAGTCATTTTTGCTGCTCCAGTAAATCTATCTTGTTTTAAGAATGTTAAGATATTTGTAGTGGAAAACAATAGAAAGTTAAAAAATATATATATATTTTTGCATATATTTTACCATTTAATAATATCATTTTGGTTCATTATCACTTGCCTTATTAGCTTATTAGTTTACATGCATTTAAAATTATGTGTGTAGAAAGTTTGCTCAGCATCATCATTAAACAATGAGAATATGAACTCTTGTGAGTATATTTACTTTTAACTAGAATAGCGTGAGAGTCCATGCGTGCGTGTGTGTGTGTGTGTGTGGCGGTCGCTGCGGTTGTGTTTGTTTTGATAATCAGCCATCATACAGCAGTATTCTGTAGAATGCCATAATAAACTAAATACACATACACACACTGCCAACAGATCTGCTCGCTTTTCCAGAAATAACATCAGCTTCCTCACGGATACACTACATTACCACCCAAGAGCCACAGCACACACACACACACACACACACAATGCAACACTGGATAACACACGTCTCTGTATAGATAGTTTAACATGAAGCTGGAGAAAGACTGTGTGTGTGTGTTGTACAGGAAGTGCTTCACACATTAATGAGGTCACACAGGCCCATTAATCTAGTGTCAGATTCATCCATTCAAACACACACACACACACACACACAATGATTGTATCTTAGTTCTGTAACCAGTTGAGATCATTGCAATTAAGTCTGATTATAAAGATTACACAAAATTACTAATAAAAGCTGTAAATGTATTTGTGTGCATGCAGTTTTTGTGTGTCCAGCCCTAAAGGCATCACAGAACCCTTACACCCACCCACCCACCCACACACACACACACACACACACACACACACACACACACACACACACACAAAGCAGTACTGCTAGAATTACATTAGAGAGAAACAGACCATTCACTCGAATGAGATTCATTTCAGTCTCATTGAGATAATTGCACATGATTACACACACACACACACACACACACACACAGAGAGGAAAACCTGAGTTGTTTATAGACCTGTGTTACATTTAATTACAACAACTACATCATCTTTTATTGGTCGTGTTGGAATTTAAAGACACACACACATAGTTAAAAGCTTGAATTACAGAGGAAAACTCTCCGTTACACACATGCACCCTACTGAGTGTGTGTGTGTGTGTTGTGTAAATGCCCCTCAGGACTGTTAGTTTCATGTTTTTTTGTTTTGGTCTCTGCACATTGCTTTGTAGAATAACATACAATCATTTGTGTTACATCCATGCAATAGACGTCTCTTTCATTTCCTGAGGTTCCATATTTCACGTCCCATCTTTATGACCAGCGAGTCAAACCTGCTTGGTCTTTTGTACATGTGTGTGATATGACCTCATGTAAACGGCAAGAAAGACTTATAATGAATGCAGGATCATGAAGTAATCCAACCTGAAGCGTATGAACATCTGGAGCCTGGTGTATAAATGTGGTTAGACATAAAATGAAGTGTAGAAGTCCATTTAAACATCACTGAACACTAAGGCTGGGTTAAAAATATTGATTTCTCGATTTTAATTGATTCTCATTTTTACGAAACGATATCGATGTTTAATGTGGCGTGACAGATCGCTGTAGCGCCTCAGTTAAAGAGAAGCATGTGATCATCCTCTCCTCCGCTTTAATACCAGTTACAGCGAAATAAACATGCATGAACATCTGAAGGTATGTTAAAATATACAGTACAACTTACTGAAATCCGTATCATGTCTCGTGTAATCGCTCAATCAGTGCTTCAACCTCGGAAAGACGTCAATAAAACAGCTTGTAAACAATGTCACGTAACGTCACGTTTACCTCAGAAAAACATATTCAGTGACCATAAACTCATTAGTCAGCTAGAAAAGTGAACTCTAGAAAGCAACACTCTGATAAATATAGCTATGAACCGTTACATATTCATTATGATGTTCTTCAATATTAATGCATCATTGAATAAATCAGTTATGAAAGCCGCAATTTATGTTTATATTTCAAAACGAATTGGAGTAGAAATATGATTATGTAATTCTAAACTTTATTAATAATAAAAACATCATTGAGTGTAATTTAAGTGTTTGTATATAATAAGTTAATTTAACCTTCATTTATTATAGTATAGTACCAGCTGACTCTCATGTGTAGTTTACAGCATTAGTTGAGAGATTTTTTTTCCTCTAGAAAATTTGCCATGTACTGTAACTGAAATACTACATCCAAATAATCATATCGAATCGAATCGAATCGAAGCATGTGACTAGTATCGTCGAATCGTGAAAATTGTGTCATTACTGATTAACCACCGTATCTGTCACACTACCACGTATGCTGCTTTTCTGCTAATTACTAAACACAAAATGATTAATAAGTAGCAAAAATCAAGCCATCTTTTTCAGTACACCAACTAAACTTGATCAGTAATTAATTGTGGAGGCTACTTTATAGCACATAAAAAGTCAAAATTGTTAAATTATGATAAACTAAATTATAATTACGAGATTAAAAAGTCGATACGACATAGCCTAATTATGACTTTTTATCTCATAACTTCAATTTTTATATCATAATAATTATTATTAGTATGTCATAATCATGATTTACCATGATTTTTATGTGGCGGAAATGGCTTCCATTTTAAAAAACGCGCTGTGATTCGAATTTTCTTTTCTCAGGATAGCTGCGAAAATCCCCTGTAACCATAGTGACAGTGACTAAATAAAAAAATCAATGCCGACATCCACTAAACTGGCGTGAATTCAAATCGAAAAGATCGGGCAGCGTCTTTGAATGGATTTCATTGAGCTTTAAGTGCAGAATTTGAACCACAAATTGGAACAGCTACTTCTGAAGACACTAACTTTAAGATGACGCATGAAAAAACGCAACGCGTGCGAAACGCGCATGTCCCACGCAGACTCTCACACCACCAATGGGCGGGACGCTGCGAAATAGACTTTAGAGCAGCGCCATGACAGGTATGAAATCGAGGCAGCGAAGGACAGAGTTACCGTGTTTTCAATGGCATCCACTGTAAAAAGTGTTTCGTTGGCAGAACAATCCAAAAACACTAAATAACAGTAACCCACTTGAAGAGATGTCTATCCCTTACAGCCTCGCTTTCATTGCCGTTAAAAATCAAATATGGCGCTGCTGTGAATAGAGGTATGCATCGACGTCACTTTCCCGCCGGAACACGCTCCCTCAGCTGGACTGAGTGGCAAAAGAAGCTGCTGCATGACTGGATTTAACAGAGGAAACTGAGAAAACGCGAGTAAAACTAACGATTACCCTAAAGGTTGGGCTTGAAAGTGTTCCTTATGACATGTCAAATAAACCTAATCCATGGATATTGACATGCAGCCAGGAGTGTTTCCTGACATTTATTTGTGCCTGATTTTGACGCCGGGGAAATACATAAAGCAAATCTGCCTGTTAATATTTTATATAACTACAATATAGGTAGGTTTAAATCCGAGTAATCACTTATATCAATGTTATATATATATATATATATATATATTATATATATATATACAGTACAGTCCAAAAGTTTGGAACCACTAAGATTTTTAATGTTTTTAAAGAAGTTTCGTCTGCTCACCAAGGCTACATTTATTTAATTAAAAATACAGTAAAACAGTAATATTGTGAAATATTATTACAATTTAAAATAACTGTTTTCTATTTGAATATATTCACAAAGTAATTTTTCTGTGATCAAAGCTGAATTTTCAGCATCATTACTTCAGTCTTCAGTGTCACATGATCCTTCAGAAATCATTCTAATATGCTGATCTGCTGCTCAAGAAACATTTAATGTGTACAATTGTACAAATATTGTGTACAATATTTTTTTTTCAGGATTATTTGATGAATAGAAAGTTCAAAAGAACAGTGTTTATCTGAAATCTAATCTTTTGTAACATTATAAATGTCTTTACTGCCACTTTTGATTGATTTAATGCATCCTTGCTGAATAAAAGTATTCATTTCTTTAATTTCTTTTCAAAAAAATAAAAATACAAATTCTTACTGACCCCAAACTTTTGAACGGTAGTGTATAATGCTACAGAAGCTTTGTATTTCAGATAAATGCTGTTCTTTTGAACTTTCTATTCATCAAGGAATCCTGAAAAAAAAAAAAAAGTACACAACTGTTTTCAACATTGAAAATAATCATAAATGTTTATTGAGCAGCAGATCAGCATATTAGAATGATTTCTGAAGGATCATGTGACACTGAAGACTGGAGTAATGATGCTGAAAATTCAGCTTTGCATCACAGGAATAAATTACTTTGTCAAATATATTTAAATAGTACACAGTTATTTTAAATTGTAATAATATTTCACAATATTACTGTTTTTACTGTATTTTTAATTAAATAAATGTAGCCTTGGTGAGCAGACGAAACTTCTTTTAAAAAATTAAAAATCTTAGTGGTTCCAAACCTTTGGACTGTACTGTGTATATATATATATATATATATCGTCATATTGTCCAGCCCTAAAACTTGTATAGTTTTTGTCAGTGTTTATTTAAAAACACCCAATTATGCAGAATATAAGATGGTAAATATTTAATTGATGAGTTGTCAACACGATATATAACAATACAATATATACGGTATGATTTTACCTCAATATCCAACATTTTGACACAAAATGATAACTGCAAAACATGTTTCTCTGCTGGAGTCTGCAGTTGTTTCTGTGAATTGCAGTGATCCATTTACTTCTTTTTTCTGTAGCTCTCGGCAGTCTTTAAATATATACCTCAGATTTTGTGTCAAAGCTATTTGTACAGTCAATCACAAAGCTCTTTCCTGTTTGGATGTGTTTTGTGTGTTTTTCGTGGCATTCACGCTGAAAACCAATGCTGCCGCTCAGTCTTTTGCCACTCAGTGGGCGTGACCGCAGTCATAAGGGTCGACGGTGACGTCACGTGCATCCCGCTATAGTGCCGCTCATGGTAACGGTTTATTTTTTTTCTTTTCGGTTTTACCAAATGACAATATTTTTAAACATTGCTAACAGGCTGATATCTAGCTAGATAACAAAAGGACAATCATATACTTTATATTTAGTGCAAGTTTTTAAAACATTTTCTAAGTTTTATAGCGGTTGTACCGAATGACCTGATGTTTCAAGTGAAAACATGAATTTTTCAAATAGTTAAGAGAGAGTTAGTTACTTTGCTTCATGACCATGTGGTCCTTTGCCGGGGCACGTTCAAGCTCAAACCGGTGCGCAACGTTTTGCTACGTTTTCCGGGTTGAACGACATGTTTCCTGGAAACGGTGTGCAACGGGTTTGAGATGCGTTTTCTCTTGTTTGGTGGGTGTGTCAGAAATGTCAGCCCAATCAGTGGCAAGATGTATATAAACCGCGCAGTATTAAAGAGACAGCTCGCACAATGGGTATTAATGTAACATAAAAATACTATACTTATATATTTTGCTATTGTATTGTGATGTGACACTTTAATAAACTTTTCTATAATCAGAGGAGAATAGTTGGTAAATATTACAATATCATATATATAGCACAACAACAGTGATCAGCTACTGATAAGCCTAATACAAACAATAAAAAATATAGTTCAACACAGTCACGGAGGTAAGAAGTGGATTATCCTTCACCTTTTCATCATGAAGTGCAAGTCAAATGTTGTATAACCATAATAGAAGTTTCCACAAATCCCTTCACTCGATTGGGATGTTCTCTTTTATTCTGGACGGCAAGGGCAGTGACTGTAACATCGAGCGTATTTTGTAGTATTAAACACGTATTTATACCGACTTCATCAGGCTCCGAAAATTCTTCAAAAAGAACACAAAGAATGGCCTTCTCAGCTGCCATAGTTGCAACTCTTGCGTCATCAGAACAGGGTGTTCAACGCGCCACCGTTTCCATTTAAAAAACGCTTTGCAACGTTTTGTCGGGGCTGAACGCAGCCCAGGTGTCTGAATGATGTCACATCCTGTCACATGATACTGACCGCATGACTTGATCCAAAATGGTCCCTTTATATTGGTTACACCGAATGACATCAATGAAATTCATTTTTCTGGACATCCTTTTTCAACTACTTCTACACATAATTTTAATACCATTTTGCACTATGTTGATATATGATGTTATAAAATCATGCCAGAATAAATAATATATACATTTATTACATTTTAAGATATTTTAATCACAAATGAAATGGCTGTAATGGCCTTTGGACGGTTAAACCGAATGACCTTTTGACACTTCAAAATCTTTAAAATACACTTATATGTTGCAAAATATAATTAAATCCTTTTGGATTCAATAAAAGTGATCTAGTTGTACTACCTTACATACTTTGGATGTCATATCTTTGTTTTTATTATTATTAAGGCCAAAAAAATGACCCGTCACGCCATTGACCCATATGCGACTGTCACTCATGTTGATAACCACAGTGGGTGTGAACGTAACTATTTAAAACAGGACTGACAGCAGTATTCTTGTGTCAAATTCTTGCCATTTTCTGCCATTTGAAATGTACCTCCTTAAATTCAGATTCAGGTTGCAAACTTGTTTTAAACTCTTTCTCATTCTTCTACTGAATGAAACCACAACCAAGGTACTGTCAATCTGGGATCTGGGATGCAGCCTCAGAGACAGAGAGAGTCTCATCTGGTCCTGATTTGTAACGTTTTGGAGACTTCTGTATTAAACCATGTTGAGACTGATTCTTACACAGCTGTTAACACCCACCCACCCACCACCACACACACACACACACACACACAGTGACAAGTCCAGGTGGGTTTTATTGCTCTGTGGGAATCAGTTCCTACCGCGGTCCACTTGTTGAACTAATAGGGTATTACTGTATGTGTGTGTGTGTGTGTGCGCGTGATCGCTTACAGCTTGTTTTATAGTGTGTGTGGAGCTGACTTTAATCGCTAACAGACATTTCCCATAAAACCATGTTTCTTTGTTTCTTCTGCTACTTTCTGCTCTCCCTGTCTCTCTGTTCTCAGGCCCGGCCCTCATTATAAGGTCATAGGCTGAGCGGCTCGTCAATCACACACTCATTAGTGAAGTTTAATGACGCTGAGATCCGCCCACCTGCCTCCGGGGGTCCAGCAGGGGAAGTGAATGGGCCGCGGGGCAAACGTCTGTATTGTTTCTCCTCGCTGAGAGAGTCAATGGATGTTCAGTGACTGTGTCGGCGGTCAGACGTAGAGAATGAAGGTACCAGTGAAGCAGTCACATGCACCAGGGTTATTATCGTTAGCTAAAACTATAAAAACGTTTTTGTTAAGTGGAATAGAGCTGAAAAACAATAATATATGAATATTAGATTAAAAAACATAAACTAAATGAAAATGAGAAATCTCGCTTTGAAAACTAACTAAAATAAGGTTGTTGAAACACTGAACAACTAACTGGAAATAATAACTACAACTAAACTAAAACTGGTGTAAAAATTTAAATAAACCTAAATAAAAATCTTGTCATAATCAATCTGTCGATATTTTTTTCTCTTTTTGAAAGTTGTGCAAACTGTATTGTAGATTTTTGGGAACACCAAAAATTTGACGAACCACGGAAATGTGAAAATGTTAATTAAACTATAAGGCCACTAAAGAGTTTTTCCTAAGGCTATTTGTTCAATTGTTTTCAATATTTAACCAATTTTGACGAGGCGCTGAGCATCTATTTCACGCTGAGTGCTAAGCGTTTGCCATTTTTTCTGGACGCGGAGAGTTGAAAAATGTTCAGCTTAAAATAAAACACAGCGCTCATCACTGTTAGCTTTCATCCAGCTGTCCAATCACAGAGGAGGAGGGGCGGGACAAACACCACACTGACCAACCGCCACATCCTGCTCGTATTTTATTCAACATTCATGCTTTTTTCACAAATCAAAATACATTTTTAAGCAAATGTTTGCTTATGACCATACAAAATGTTTATATTTATGTTTGTATATGATACGGTTTGTATAAATTACCCAAATTTCCAATAAATTCCCAGTAAATGCCCCTTTTCACAAGATGTAATTTAAGTCTCTGGTGTCTCCAGAATGTGTTTGTGAAGTTTCAGCTCAAAATACCCCACAGATCATTTATTATAGCTTGTCAAATTTGAGCAAAAACACGCCGTTTTTGTGTGTGTCCCTTTAAATGCAAATGAGCTGCTGCTCCAGAAGAGGGCGGAGCTTTAACAGCTCAACAACAACAAAGCTGGAGAATCTCACGCAGCCAAAATGAGGATTGTCAGTAACGGTGTTCAGCCTTACATTGTTCAAAACCGGAGTCGACACTGATGGAGAGACTCAGGAAGAAGTTACAACTTTTAGACGTTTCTGAATGGTTAGTGGATAAATTTATGTAGTTGCTGTGGAGTTGATTCAACTCATCCACTAGCATGTGCCGTCATGTTACACCGTGTCCTAACCAGACACAATGTGATAGAAGAGCAATTTGACTGTCCACACTAGATGCGACACGAAAATGAGATAACCACAGCCAATCAGAAGAGAGTGTGGGCGGGCTCTCTCTGCAAAAGCACAGCAGACACAATGAAATGGGCACGTGCATAATAAAATTACAAAAACTCTGTTTGCACTCATTTGTGCAAAACCCGTATGGACGCCCACTATATATAGTGTACCTGTTTGCAAAACAGAGCCAGTTACTGGGTTGTCCTTTTTCAAGTTTTCTGGGTTGGTAGATGCACCGGGGACCCGATTACAGCACTTAAACATGGAAAAAGTCAGATTTTCATGATATGTTCTCTTTAAAACATGTTTTTACTCGCCAATACAGGCATTTTCAAGCGCAAGATTAATTCAGTATTTGCGCACAGCAATGCATTTTCAGGTGGACACGTGGCCTAATTGTATATAAATAATGCTAAATTAACACACGCGCTGAATGCACATGCAGACACTCTGTTTTGTGTCATTCGTCATGCTTTTGAAACATTGCATAAAATATTCCAGGAATTATGGGATACCCTGGCCATCCACCAAGGTCATGGCTTAACTTCTCAGTGGAGTGTGTGAAACTGAGCGGTTCATTCATCGTTACACACACACAGAGCTAACTAATTATAATGGCCTGAGCCCGTAATAGGCCTGAAACTGTGGATGTGAGTGAGGTCGCAGGTCGAGAGACCTTCCACCCCTGACAGCTCGTTCGCCTCTCCCGCGAAAGGTCGCGAAAGAGCACGTCTTCCTGACTGCGAGTCGATTGGTTCCTGGGGAATTCCTCCGAATGCAGGGAGTGAAGGAACATTCCAGCACGCGGAGGAGGGATGGAGAGTGATGGATGATGCAAACACAGCGAGAGGAAAAGAAGACAAATTGTTGCGTTCGCTGCGGCATCTCTGACCTCAGCCTCGCTAATCGCCGTCTATGGTTTCATGGCGCAGCTGTTGCGTTAGTGGCTAACAGCTAACAGAACGGCGTACGGACGGAAGCGCTCACAGACAACAGCAGACTGATGCAAATGTGTGTGTGTGTGTGTTTCTCAGAAAAGCTCAAGGTTATTTTCTGCACACAAATGCATGACTTTGTTTATTAGAATGAACTGCAAGAATTCTTGCAAATAACTGTAAGATATTGTGTGAGATTTTTATGCCATGTGTATGTGCAAGTATTCCTGCTAAAATCAGCTGATCTGTCTAAACTGACACGCTTTCATTTGACACTCGACCATGTCTATTTTTGATCATCTGCAGTGCTATTCTAGCAAGTGTATTTTCTCTGTCTCAAATAAAATTATTTTACTTTGCCTGTCATGTGTGCTTTTTATTATTTATTTATGAATTTATTTAATTAATTAATTTATTTATGAATGAATGAATGAATGAATATTTAACAATGAATGAATGAATGAATTTATTTTATTTTATTTAATAATGAGTTTATTTATGAATGAATGAATGAATGAATGAATGAATTTATTTATTAATGAATTTATTTATGAATGAATGAATTCATGAAGGAATGAAAATTAATTTAATTATGAATGAATGAATTTATTTATTTAGTTATTAATGAATTTGTTTATGAATGAATGCATTTATTAATTAATTGATTTATTTATTTATGAAGGAATTAAAGAATCCATCCATTTATTTATAAATGAATGAATTTATGAATTAATTAATTTATTTAGTTATTAATGTATTTATGAATGAATGAATTAATTAACATTTATGAATTAATTAATTTATGAATTAATTTATTATTTACTTATTAAGGAATTTATTTATGAATACATGAAGGAATGAAAATTTAATGATGAATGAATGAATGAATTTATTAATTTATGATTTTTTAGTTATTAATGTATTTATTATTTGAATGAATATTAATTAATTTATTAATGAATGAATGAATGAATTATTTACTCATTAATGAATTTATTAATGAATGAATACATGAAGGAATGAAAGTTAATTAATTATGAATAAATGAATTTATGAATGAATTAATTTATTAAGGAATTGATTTATTTATGAAGGAATTAAAGAATCCATTTATTTATGAATGAATGAATTTATTAATTTATGAATGAATTAATTTATTTAGTTAATGTATTTATTTATGAATTAATAAATAAATTAAATAATTTATTTATGAATGAATGAATGTTTATGAATGATAAATGAATGAATGTATTTATTAATTTTTAAATGAATGAATGAATTTATAATTAGACAACTATTTTTGTCTAACTTTCAGTACTTAATGAAACGTATAAATATTTATAGTCAATATTTAATTCAGCTCGTCTGCAGATTTTTAAGCTGGTATTATCGATTCGTCCTGATTTCTGCAGTGAACTCTGTGTGTGTGTGTGTGTGTGTGTGTGTGTGTTATACTGAGCATCTTACGGTACAATAGTTCTGACAGCAGTTCTGTGTATACAATGTCCTGTGTGACCTTTGACCTCCAGTCTTAATGCATTCAGCGTCTGTTTCACTGCTCAGCATCAGGACTGAGTCAGAATGTGTGTGTGGGAGAGACAGTAACTCACTTCTTAGCTAGTGAACACAGACCGCATCCTGAAGAGCCCAAATGCATCCTCTTAAGTGACTGATTTCAAATACTTTACATGGGCAACATGAAATAATGCATATTATTTGGATTAAACAATTTGTCATATTGACATAACTTTATTTATAATCAGAATTTCCTCATATTGGATGATTCTTTTTCTACACCATGCAGGATATGCAATGCCCAAATTAAGGTCTCTTAGTGGGCAGCATAATTATGACGCTTATATAATTATGCTGCCTACCTTTGAAAAGGTCAGCACCTATGATGCCTTAAAATACTGCCTAGGTAGGTGACCAGTAGGTTGAAACAGCTAGTTTGTGTGTGCATATATATATATATATATGTATATGGGTGTATTCAGGATCATATATCATTTTTTTTTTCTTGTTTCAGTGGAATAGGGAGTGACTGGAGGAATTTTGAGATGTAACAGCTTACCCATAACCTGCTTCCTGTCTGGAGTCCCATTCAGCTCCAAAACCAACGGATCTGAGCAAAGCTGCGAGAGTTGAGCTGGTTTTGTTAACTCATGTGAGCAATGTAAACATCAACTACACACACAGACTTTTGAAACTAGTCAGGACACTAAGATACATATATTTATATAACACACACACACACACACATATATATATATATACAATATATAAAAAAAACAAAACATTGACATTATGTTTTAGGCAAAGCGTGATTGGGCTGATTTATGAGTTCACCAGGTTTCACTGTATTAATGATTTTAACGGTTTAAGACGTTTGGCCCTGCATGAAAACATCTTTACCACCCTACATATGTCCTGTGTATGATATCAACACTGGAGGATGCAACGAAAGCCAACAATTTCAAAATGTAAAGGTTATTTTCTTGTGGGGTTTTTATAATGAGCAGATTTCTGATAGTTATCAGTGTTTTGTTGTACTTGTAAACACACTCGACGCACACAGACAGCAGTTTAAACACAGCCGCTACAGTTGCTAACATGTTTGGAGTGACTGCTGGGACGTTGCTAAAGGTGAAGTGTTCAGAGTGGTTGCTAGGCGGTTTCTAAAGTGTTTGGAGTGGTTTCTAGGTGGTTTCTAGGTGTTTGAGTTTTCTGAACTTTACTTGACCTTCCATTTCTAGTGGAATTAATGAACAAGGAATATCAACTGTGATTTCCTGCGATTGGGCTATCAAAATTTTAGACGTTTTTACACAAAATTGTATTTAAATAAAAAATAATCATTTTTATGTCACCCTCTAAATTAAACATGAAACACTGCATACTCCATAGTGTTTCACATGCTATTTTTTTTTAAATGAGCAGCCAGTGTGAAGTAAATACTGTGCAGTATGTACAGTAGTATACAGTACACTCTTTGTGGCAAAAGGGTGTTTTCTATGGAAGCTTGTTTTTGCCATGAAATAAAAAATAAAAAAGGTAATTGCGACTTTTTATCTCACAATTCTGACGTTATCCCCTGGTTTCACAGACCAGGCTTAAACTAGTCCTAGACTAAAATGCATGTTTGAGCTGTTTTAACTGAAAGAAACTTGTACTGATATATCTTAAAATATGTCAGAACCATTGTTTTGTCTTAAGATTCACACCAGTAGTGTTTTTTTTCTAGGGTTGTTTATAAAAGCTACTTAAATACCCTAATTGAAATAAGGCCTAATCCTGGTTTAGCCTAAGCCCTGTCTGTGAAACCAGGCCTCTATCTCGCATTTCTGACTTTATAACTCACAATTTTGACTTTAACTCACTGAATTCGGATAACTTAATTCTGATTCTTCTGACTTTAACTCACAATTCTGACTTTATAACTCGCTTTTCTAACATTATCTCACAGTTCTGACTTTATAACTCATAATTCTGACTTTCTTCTGACTTTATATCACACAATTCTGACTTTAACTCAATTCTGACTTTATATCTCGCTTGATTCTGACTCGACAAATTCTGACTTATATCTCGCTTTTCTGACATATCTTGCAATTCTGACTTTATACTTTCTGATTTCTCACATTTCTGACTTTACTCACAATTCTGACTTTAACTCACAATTCTGACTTATAACTCAATTCTGACTTTATAACTCATATTCTGACTTTGAATTCTGACTTTATATCACACAATTCTGACTTTACTCACAATTCTGACTTATAACTCTAATTCTGACTTTATAACTCATAATTCTGACTTTATAACTCATAATTCTGACTTTATAACTCTATTCTGACTTTAACTCCTACTTCTGACTTTATATCACAAATATTCTGACTTTAATCTTCGCAATTCTGACTTTATAACTCGCAATTCTGACTTTATATCTGCAATTCTGACTTTATAACTCACTATAATTTCTTCACAATTCTGACTTTATATCATTCACATTTCGACTCACATATCTTGCAATGACTTTATACTCATAATTCTGACTTTATACTCATAATTATGACTTTATCTCTACTTCTGACTTTATAATCTCATCATTCTGACTTTATATCTCACAATTCTGACTTTATAACTTCATCTTGCAATTCTGACTTTATAACTCATATTCGACTTTATAATTAATATCTGACTTTATATTTCTGACTTTATCTGACTTTCATAACTGAGACTTTAAGTTCTGACTTTAACTCATAATTCGGACTTTCTCTTCTGACTTATAACAATTCTGACTTTATAAGACTTGCTGACTTTATCTTGCAGTTCTGACTTTATAACTCATAATTCTGTCTTTATAACTCGCAGTTCTGACTTTACAACTTGCTGAGAAAAAAGTCAGAATTGTGAAATAAAAAGTTGCAATTACCTTTTTTATTTTCGTATTTAGTGGCAGAAACAAGCTTCCATAGTTCCATCCACATTGATGCCATAGAATAGAACCATTTTTGGGTTCTCTAAATAACCTTTAAGTGAACAGTTCTTAAAACAACCATGTTTTGAAGAACATTTTAATACTCTAAAGAACCTTTTTCCACAGTAAAGAACCTTTTGTGGAATGTCCTCCCTCGTTTCCTGCCTTGTTTCCTTCCCTATTTAGGGGCCGTTTACACTACACCTTTTCAACTAAAAACTGAAAACTTTTTATGCATTTTGGCCATTCATTTACATGACAATGCTGTTTTTGGGGCTGAAAATGCAAACTTTTGAAAATGTTTTTTTTTTTTTGAAAACAATAGAGTTATTGTCTCAGTGTAAACGACAAAAATGCGAATTTGTTAAAATGGTAACGTAACGCGTGACATCGCCATCTACTGGCCAGGCAGCAGAATACAGTGTTTTAAGTTGTTTTAATGGATCCGTGTGAACGAGGATCATTTTGACAATGTTGTCGTATGCACGCTAAAAACACGAAGGAAATACTTTTCCGTTTTTAGTACATCGTTGTTGTGTAAACGTGCCCTTAATCTTCCTGTGTTTTCTGTCCTGCGTTGGTTCATTGTGGTTTTTACCCAGCTTAGGTGTTTTTCTGTCTTGTCAGTCAGTTCTGCCAGGCCTGTACGGGGTGGTTTTTGTTCTGTTTTCTTTGTTTTTTGACCTTAAATAAGGAAAAGTTTCATCCTGCATTTGAGTCCTCCACCCACTCCCATGAAGCATTGCGAATGACGTAATCAAGTCAGTCTCTCCATACGCTCTCAAAATAATCAAATATTTGTGTATATCCTGTATATGCATATTTTACATTACAGTTTTTTATTTCTCCGTCGTTTTGCTGTGAATGTTCATGTTCCTGTCATGGGAAGTGTTTAATGTTGTAATTCACATTGTAGTTGATTGACTTGCTTCATGACTTATAATTACTTAACAAAGATTTTTTTTTAAATCACTAAAATAAAAAAATACTTTCGGAACCAGCGCCGCTGAAAAAGTGTCCAGGCACTAATGCACTCGATAAAGACCCTTTATTTTTAAGAGTGTAAGCAGTATATGCGCATTGTGTCACGTCGGGTCACTCTGTTTTGGGGTGTATCCAACCTGGTCTAATCTAATCTGAGTTTTTGGCCGTAGTCTCCTCACTCAAACTATCTAATTAATTCACTTAGTTAATTAACTCTCCTCTGCCTGAATCTAATTACGCCAGCCGTTCACAGACGAGTAGCTCTAAACAAACATGTTTTATTCCCTCATTTGCTCTCCGTCTTTCTAGGAACAATTAGAGGGGGAGAGCTTTCTCTTGTCCTGTCCTCTCTCATTCTCTTCTGCTCTTTGTGTCTGGTCAGTATATGCACTTGGATTTCAGCACTGGAATCTAGGTTTGGTCGGGTTAATGTTTTCTCCTGAACTTATCTTCTCTGTCTGACCCATTTCCTCTGGCTAATCACTTTTGGGAAAGAATCCCAAACTCTCTCTCTCTCTATCTGTCCATATCTCTCTGTTCCTTCTCTTCTTTTTCCTTCTTCTCTGTAATGGTTCATGGAACTCTGAGTTTTTTCAGTCTTGTTTTTTGGAATCAAACTCTTTAACCCTATAAAGCCTGCTGTGTCATATTTGATATGCTGTAAAACAGTCCTTCTGTCATCTGATTGATAGTTCAGACTTTTTTAGCAAGTAAAAGGCCTTTTAGTGTAATTGTGCAAACGTCCACCTTCAGCTCGTGTCTTTTTGCTGTGAAATCTTTAATGATTTTATAAAGTGAACATAAGAAAAACTTTGATATTGTTAGTAATATTTCAAGATGAACACTTACAAACATAGGTTTGCTTGATTATCCATACATCATGACATCAGAGGTTGCAGCCTTTATCCTCCTTGTTAGAGCATCCAACTCCCACGCTGGACACCCGGTTCGAGGCCCGCACACAGCGGGGCGAGTAGGACCTGGGTAGAGGGGTTAAACCAGCCTGTGGTTTTCATTGGCTGTCGGCATACAGTGTCTCCTTTGCCCCGCCCTCAAACACTGTAGTTGTATCTGAGACTGGAAGAGTTTGGTTTGTGTCGTTCATGTCGAGAAGACGCTGTTTTCTGCTGCCAAAGCAAATCCACTGTGATGAGATTGATACGGTAAAACCGACGCCATCATTACTGTTCGTTTCACTGTGTATCAAGTGCTGAAGAAGAGCTGAGATTCAGATATGATAATGAGCGTTTGGTTCTTGACCAATCACAACAGACCAATCCGAGCAGAGCAGGCTCTCAGAGAGGCGGGGTTTATAAAGACTGAATCGTCGAACAAACCATTTTCTGATTCTTTGAGAAAAGAACTGATGCTGCGCTTTAAAAAATGATGTGTTGAAACAACCTAAGTTGAGTTGAAAATGGACAAACCCAGTGGTTGGGTTAAATGTTTGCCCAATGTGCTAGGTAGTTTTATTTAACTCAACTATTGTTTAAAAATTACTGTATTGCTTGCTTAAAATGAACCCAAAATAGGTTGGAAATTAGTATGTTTAATAAATGAACATGTATTAAAGGTGCCCTAGAACTTTTTTTCAAAAGATGTAATATAAGTCTAAGGTTCCCCTGAATGTTCTGTGAAGTTTCAGCTCAAAATACCCCACAGATTTTTTTTAATTCATTTTTTTAACTGCCTATTTTGGGGCATCATTATAAATGAGCCGATTCAGGGTGTGTGGCCCTTTAATTCTCGTGCTCCACGCCCACGGAGCTCGCGCTTGCCTTGAACAGTGCATAAACAAAGTTTACACAGCTATTATAACCCTCAAATGGTTCTTTACAAAGTCTTCGTCATGCATGCGTCGGATTATGTAGTATTGTATACTGTTATAGTTACATTGATTCTGAATGAGTTTGAGGCTGTGCTCTGTGCTAACGGCTAACGCTACACTGTTGGAGAGATTTATAAAGAATGAAGTTGTGTTTAGAATATACAGACTGCAAGTGTTTAAAAATGAAATTAGCGATGGCTCTTGTCTCTGTGAATACAGTAAAAAACGATGGTAACTTTAACCCATTTAACAGTACATAGCAACATGCTAACTAAACATTTAGAAAGACAATCCACAAATATCACTAAAAATATCATGGATCAGTCAGTTATTATCGCTCCATCTGCCATTTTTCGCTTTGTCTTGCTTGCTTACCTAGTCTGATGATCAGCTGTGCACAGATCCAGACGTTAATACTGGCTGCCCTTGTCTAATGCCTTTTCATAATGTGGGAACATGGGCTGGCATATGCAAATATTGGGGGCGTACATATTAATGATCCTGACTGTTACGTAACATTCGGTGTTATGTTGAGATTCGCCTGTTCTTCGAGGTCTTTTAAAACAATGGGATTTATATTAGAAGGAGGAAACAATGGAGTTTGAGACTCACTGTATGTCCATTTCCATGTTACTGAACTCTTGTTATTCAACTATGCCAAGATAAATTCAATTTTTCATTCGAGGCACCTTTATTTAATAAATTTATTAAACAAAAGATTTATTAAATTGTTTATTAAAGGGATAGTTCACCCAAAAATGAAAATGTGATGTTTATTGCTTACCCCAGGGCACTCCTTTTAACTCCACCATTGCCGTCTGTCATTCGTATAATGCATGTCAATGGGAACTTCATCTATAAGAGTCAAAAAAACTGCACAGACAAATTCAAATTAAACCCTGGCTCTCGTGACGACACATTGATGTCCTAAGACATCAATATAAATAATTTTAAACAATAGTTGAGTTAAATAAAACTGCCCTATGTTGATCAAACATTTAACCCCAACCGCTGGGTTTGTCCATTTTCAACCCAACTTGGGTTGTATTTAACCCAGCATTTTTGAGTGTGCAATGTATATTATGAGAAATTAATGTGTTTTTGTCTTAGATGCATGTAAACCTGTTATAGGAGACTCCAAAAGAAAATTAGGAACCTTTAAAATAGCATCAAAGGGCACTTTAAATATCTCTTACTAAGACATTGGCAGGTATAGAGTGACAACTGATATTTCTATGCATTTTATGAAAGTATCTGCTACTATCTTACTTTTTGTCCATATAATATCATCATATATTGGCCTCGGAATAAATTGAGCTGTCTTTTCCTCCATATTCTCACTCTGTTGTACAAATATGATACTTAAAAACACATACACATTTCAAAAAGTCGATTTACAGGTTAATGATGATTGTCAAACACTCATTATATCTTGATTATTTCTTTTCACAGTTTCATTTGCAACCTGTGATGTTTTCAGGGTCGTTGAAGTAAATAGTTGAAAAGTTTATTTTTTTCCCCCCCTCAAACCCATATTTTTTATTTCTTCTGCTGCTCTTCTCCATCCAGCAACAGTCATTGAGCTTCACAAAAGATGATGTTTCGGACAGATTTAATTGCACAATTAATATTTCATGTTACAATTTCAGAACAAACCCTGACATGATTGTTTGAGAAACATCAATACAGGTGCAAAAATTCAGCTTCAATTGATGCTATGTCCACTTTTAGTCCAAAACTTTGTGACATACTTGTAACAAGACACCGTATAATGACTGTCCAAACCGAGTCCCTTGTAAAAACATACATGACCTTTGACCCCTGCGTCTGTTTCGATAGTTTCACCCTACATCACGTAGCTCTGTTTTAAATCACTCTGACAGCTCTCTCTCACACACGCACACTACGTGTCCATCTTTCTGTGAGTCACTTGGCTGTTGGTTTGTTGCTGTTTGGATAACTGATAAAACATACAGGCTCCTGTGAGTGTGTGTGTGTGTGTGTGTGTCTGTTGAATGATTGACTGTGGGCACTACAGGTCATGCTTTGTGTATATCATCACACTCACACACACACACACACCCAGTATTTTGCTCTTAAACCGAACATATTTACACACTGTATGCAATATTTACCAAATAAAGACAGATACACATTTACTATGTCCTGTTCAAACACATAGAAAACTCATGCACTCATCAAGTTACACAAATTATCCAGCCATATTTGCACAATGCACGTTTTCTGACAAGCATGTGAGCGGCGTCCTGTACAAAACTCACTGTAATTAGCAATGATTTTTAATAGTTTAAATGATTTTTATTTTAATATTTTTTAGTTAAAGAATAACAGCACTGATTTGGATCTCTCCTTTAATGAAAGTCGTCCAGCAGGTGACAATCGTAAGTCCGATTTTAAATAGCTGCTGTTTCAGTCCATGTTTCACTCCGTGTTCTCAGTTGTGTTTTGACACACACACACACACACACACTGAGTGAGAGAGACGCACACAGAAAAGGTCAGAGATACTTGACATTTTGTTTAGCATGTCAGTCATCCTTCAGTCTCTCTCTCTCACACACAGAGTCCAGCGGGAGTGCTGTGGAATCTGTCCCATGATGCACCATGGGAAACAGAGCTAAGATCTCTTCATTCTGCTACTGTAGAGACGCTCTTATTCCCTCTGTGTGTGTGTATTTTCAGGGTTGCCATTTTTCAGAGTATCTCAGACATCAATGACAGGAGAGATTTAAGCTCTGTTAATAAAAACGGTATATGTTATTTTAAAACATTATGCTGCCTCAATTTTGGCCGAAATGTAAGCATCACATTTATTCCAGAATACCAGAATGCACTACATCAAACTTAGGGAAAACATTCATTAAAAATGACAATAATATATATATATGGGCCAGATCTGGAAATAATTTAATCTAATTTAATTCTAATCTAATTTCTTCCAGTATTTGTGTGGACTGTGTATTTATGCATATTAAAGTGTTGCACTAGCTTAACATCAAACTGGGACTCAAATGTAAAGCGACTCAAGATCCCTTTAAAACGAGTCAGTTCACTTGTCGACCGTTCAAGCAAAACTCATATTTACTTGACCTGGGAAAGATTAAAATCTCCAAACCTGTTTGTCATGATCATGTTTGAGTATCACATTTCAAATCTGCAATAAAATCAACAACAACAACAGTATATTTTGCTACTTTAGATAAAATTTGGCTATAAAACCAATTTTTTTTTTTTTTATGCAGGTCAAGCTAATGCACGAGTATTCTTGTGTAAACGCAGAATCAGACAGGTATTTATTTCATATTGAATTCCTCCCATTGACTTTCCTTCAAAAGGTTCACCTCTTCCTCATATTAACTCTATTTTATATAATACAATGCCACTATTATTGTCTCTCTCTTTAATTTACAGCCTGTCTAGCAGTTCCTGTTTTTGTTCTGCTTACTGTGAGCAAGAGTCTGTGTGTGTGTGTGTGTGTGTGTGTGTGTGTTTTTGTGATTTATGAGGACACAAATTTGTATAATGACATGGGTATTACACTGGTATTATGTCGTAAACATGTTTTATGAGGATATTTCATATCTCATATTTAAAATAGCTTTAAAAACACACTAAACAATGTTTTATTAAAAATGCAGACAGTTTTCTGTGATGGGTAGGTTTAGAGGTAGGGGTAGTGTAGGGTGAGAGAATGTACAGTTTGTACAGTATAAAAACCATTACGCCTATGGAATGTCCTTACTTAGCAAAACAAATCTGTGTGTGTGTGTGTGTGTGTGTGTGCAATAGAACAAGTGAAAACTGGAAGCATTTGCACAGACTTGTGGATACACACTTGTGGATACACATAGATAGAACCATACACACCTATCAATCCATCACTAATAAATCACAGTCTCTGACCTTTGACCTCTAGCTTTCTCTCCACCCTTGAGCACCCTTGCTGAACTTCCTATGACTCTCCACTTCTTGCCAGCACTGGCTGCTCAGGCTTCAATCAGCTCATGTGGAGGTTAGTGATGTAGTGTAACGTAAGTCCACTGGAGGCGAGATTAATGAACCCAAGTGCAGTTTTATTGACGTGAACAGACCTTAAACGAAGCATTACACTTACATAAACTAACATGGTATGGATTGGCTTGAAAATAAAACATGAACTTGAACATAACCTCACCAACAGCACTACAGTGAACAAAGCTAGACAAAGGAATAATGAAACATGAGGCCTATATAAACACACACAACTAATGACTAATGACCTGTGAACGATCAAGATAATAAGCCAATGAGAACATTACACAATGGGCAAGGGAATCACATGACAAGACCAGGAAACATGAGAAACTACAAAATAAAAGACATGAATGAATGTGAACCAAAACCCAAAACAGACGTGACATATCCTCCCCCCTCTAAGGGACGGCTCCTGATGCCCTAGTGAACACCCAACCCAAAACCCAAACAACAAAAAGTTTTCCGGAGGTTGGTGGAGAGGAGGCAGTCTTGGGGAGGGATGGAGGGACAGGTCCATGCAGAGGACAAGGACCTGGGCCGTGGAGCGGTGGTGGACCTGGGCCTGGGAGCGGTGTTGGACCTGGGCCATAAGAAACCGTGACGGACCTGTGGGATAGCGCGGTGGGTGGACCGGCTATGGAGCGGTGGTGGACCTGTGCTATGGAGCGTGCCGACCTGGTCGTGGACGTTCGCGTCCTGGGCCATAGAACGCGTGACGGACCTAGGCTTATGGAGCGTTGGTGGACCTGTGCTATGGAGCGGTGCCTGACCTGGGCCAATGGCCGTCCGGTGTTGACAGGGCCATTAGAACCGTGACGGACCTGGGGGTAATAGAGCTGGTGGACCTAGGCTATGGAGCGGTGGTGGACCTGTGCTATGGGGCGGTGCCGGACCTGGGTCGTGGAGCGGTGGCGGTCCTGGGCCATAGAACCGTGACGGACCTGGGGTATAGAGCGGTGGTGGACCTGTGCTATGGAGCGGTGCCGGACCTGGGTTGTGGAGCGTGCCGGCCCTGGGTCTTGAGCGGTGGTGGACCTGTGCTATGGAGCGGTGCCGAACCTGGGCCGTAGAACTGTGACGGACCTGGGGTATAGAGCAGTGGCAAACATGGGCTATGGAGCGGTGGTGGACCTGGGCTATGGACGTTGGCGGTCCTGGGTCGTGGAGGGGTGGCGGACCTGGGCCGTAGAACCATGGTGGACCTGGTGTATGAGGAGCGGTGGCGGTCATGGGTCGTGGAGCGGTGGTGGACCTGGGCCGTGGAGCAGTGGTGGACCTGGGTCGTGGAGCAGTAGTGGACCTAGGCTATGGAGCGGTGGTGGACCTGTGTTATGGAGCGGTGCTGGACCTGGGCCATAGAACCGTGACGGACCTGGGGTATAGAGCGGTGGCAGACATGGGCTATGGAGTGGTGGTGGACATGGGCTATGGAGCGGTGGCAGATCTGGGTAGTGGAGTGGTGCCGGACCTGGGCTGTAGAACCGTGGCGGACCTGGGGTATGGAGCCGTGCGACCTGGGCCGTATAACCGTGACGGACCTGGGGTATAGAGTGGTGGCAGACATGGGCTATGGAGCAGTGGTGGACCTGGGCCGTGGAGCGGTGGCGGACCTGGGCCGTAGAACCTTGGCGGACCTGGGGTATGGAGCGGTGGCAGTCATGGGTCGTGGAGCGGTGGTGGACCTGGGCCGTGGAGTGGTAGTGGACCTAGGCTATGGAGCGGTGACGGTCCTGGGTCGTGGAGCGGTGGCAGATCTGGGTAGTGGAGTGGTGCCGGACCTGGGCTGTAGAACCGTGGCGGACCTGGGGTATGGAGCAGTGGCGGACCTGGGCCATGGAGCAATAGAAGACCTGGGCCGTTTATTGGTGGCAGACCTGGGCCGTAGAGTGGTGACAGCCCTGGGCTATGGAGCAGTGGAGGACCTGGGTCATGGAGCAGTGGCGGACCAGGGGCGTGGAGTGGTGGTGGACCTGGGCCATGGAGTAATGGAGGACCTGGGCCATGGAGTAATGGCGAGCTTGGTCCATGGAGCAAAGGGTCATGGTGCAGTGGTGGACTTGGATCGTGGAGCAATGGTGGGCCAGGACCATGGTGCAGTGCAGAGGCGGCCAGGGCAGGCAGAGTTTTCACCAGTGGACACTACTACTGCCTCAGAAGGAACTGTAGCAGTCGTCTCTAGAGGAGCTGCAGCAGTCGTCGTCACCTCAGGAGAAGCTGTAGCTGTTACCAGCAGGGCTGGGCTGGGCTGTCATGATGTGAAGAGAGCATTACAGCCACAACGTGAAGAGGCTCTGGCATGGCGGCCATGACGAGGCAAGGCTCAGGCTTAGTGGTCATAGGTATGAGGTCCAGGACATTAAGAAACATAGGCAGAGTAACCCAGTGGCTTGAATCTGGGATGGCAGCCATGGTGTGACGAGGCTTTGGCGTTGTAGGCATGATGTGAACAGGCTTATTATTAAAATATAAATATTACATGACAAACTAAATTAAAATTCAAAATTTTACCTGATAAAGCTCTAAAATTACTATGGGGAAATTAAAAATAAAACCGAGCTAAAATTAGTACTGAAGTAAAAATAAATTAAACCTAAATAACATTTAACATTTAACATTTAACAATAACATTTAACAACGCTAATAAATATTGAATTAAAATTAAAATGAAAACAATATAAAAAAAAATAAAAGCTAATTCAAAATTATAATAGTATATTATTAAAATGTTTTGATTAAATGTTTTTGTGCAATTTTGCAAAAATAAATTGGTACATTTAATTATCGCTTTATTGAATTATTTATTGATTTAATTATTTAATTTAGACTAATTTAGTCCTCTCTGTAGTCCAGAATTGGACTCATCATTTCTTTTTACATGACAGCCTGAAATTCTGTCACACACATGATTGGTTTAATCTGGATCTGGGCTGCTTCCCAAATCTCATACAAAAATGTAAAAAATGAACCATCACAAACTCCTCTTTTTGCATAGTGGGTAATATCATCTGAGCACATTTTCAACATGCTGCGATTTGGGATGCAGCCATTCTTATCTGGCATGTTTTTTGGGATGCATTTGGGATGTAGTGCTTTAGACTTCGGAAGTGATGACAATTCACTTCATTCAGCTCATTCAGCTGAGAGCTCCTGCTAAACAATGACAGAGAAATCAAATACTCTTCTAATCTGTCTCATCTACACCGTCAGTCACACACACACATGCACACACACACACACACACACAGAGAGAGAAAAGCACCCCAGTGTTAACCTGAATGAATGGATCTCACACACACACTGAGAGGAGGATGTTGGGACAATGGCCTGGTCTCAGGGGGTTCTATATTGTCTGAGTTTCATGTGGAAGCTGACCCGTCTTTCCCTTCCCACACCCCACCTGAGAGAGAAACCCGAGCTGCATCTCTATCAGCATTACTATTATTGACATAATGACTCTTATTTTTCATCTTTATGCCTCTTGTTTAAATAATATCACTAAATTATTCATGTTTGCTAAGTCAAGCATCACTTGTACCATTGCTTATAGTAAATTTTAATCATGTGATCAAACACCAAGTATTTTGAAGGAATACTTAAAGACCAGAATATCACCTATAATGCACTGAGACCGGAGGGTGGAGTCTTTCATCTGAGACGGTAAGTAAACACTCACATGTTCTTGCATGTAGTTTAATTTCAGTTCATATTAGTTACACTAGAGTTCAAAAGTTCGCATGTTTTGAGTCTCTTCTGCTCAGCAAGGCTGCATTTATTGATCAAAAATACAGTAAAAACTGTGAAATATTATTACAATTCAAAATAACTGTTTTCTATGTGAATATAAGTTAAAATGTAATTTATTTCTGTGATCAAAGCTGAATTTTCAGCATCATTACTCCAGTCTTCAGTGTCACATTATATATATATATATATACAGTACAGTCCAAAAGTTTGGAACCACTAAGATTTTTAATGTTTTTAAAAGAAGTTTCGTCTGCTCACCAAGGCTACATTTTTAATTAAAATACAGTAAAAAGTTAATATTGTGAAATATTTTACAATTTAAATAACTGTTTTCTATTTGATATTTTCACAAAGTAATTTATTCCTGTGATCAAGCTGATTTCAGCATCATTACTCCAGTCTTCAGTGTCACATGATCCTTCAGAAATCATTCTAATATGCTGATCTGCTGCTCAATAACATTTAATGTGTACAATTGTACAAAATTTGTGTACAATTTTTTTTTCAGTATTTTGATGAATAGAAAGTTCAAAAGAACAGTGTTTATCTGAAATCTAATCTTTTGTAACATTATAAATGTCTTTACTGCCACTTTTGATTGATTTAATGCATCCTTGCTGAATAAAGTATTCATTTCTTTAATTTCTTTCAAAAAAAATAAAAAAAATCTTACTGACCCCAACTTTTGAACGGTAGTGTAATGTACAAAGCTTTGTATTTTAGATAAATGCTGTTCTTTTGAACTTTCTATTCATCAAGGAATCCTGAAAAAAATGTTTCAACATTGAAAATAATCATAAATGTTTTGAGCAGCAAATCATCATATTAGAATGATTTCTGAAGGATCATGTGACACTGAAGACTGGAGAATGATGCTGAAAATTCAGCTTTGCATCACAGGAATAATTACTTTCAAATATATTAAATAGTACACAGTTATTTTAAATTGTAATAATATTTCACAATATTACTGTTTTACTGTATTTTAATTAAATAAATGTAGCCTTGGTGAGCAGACGAAACTTCTTTAAAAAAATTAAAATCTTAGTGGTTCCAAACTTTTGGACTGTATATATATTATATATATATATATATTATATTATTATATCTTGACCTGTATCAATGCATCTTGTTCTCATTCTCTTCTGCCTGTGCTGTTAATTAACATGGTTCAATCACTTTATTGTAAGGTCAAGTGTCTGCTAATAAATGTATATAATCTGTGTATGTGTGTGAAATAAACACCCATGTGGATTTGATTGACAGAATAAACACAACACATCTCAGCATTTAATTTAAGACAAATGGGGCCCAGATGTGAGTCACACACACACACACTTGTGCTCAAATTCTCACTTTCTCTCTGGAAATCATGAGTTTTTTTGCCAGTACATTATTATATGGTATGTAATTATTATTTATTACAAATATATTACTTATATTATTATTTATTATATATTTTTGTATACATTTTGTTTGGTGACATTATCTGTCCGTTCGTCCGTCAAATTATATTGCATGTAAACATATTGTAAGATACAAATGACAAAAACTATTGCTTAAAAATAAAAAAAATATTAAAAATAAATTTATAATTTAAAATTTTTTTTTTTTCTTGATCATTTTCAAACACAAACATAACTAAAATAAATTATTTAAATTAATAAATAAATTATTTTCTTGACAGTTTTCAGTCATAAAAATGTTTTAAAAAATAATTAAAAAATTTAATTATATAAATAAATTATATATTTTTTCTTGTTTATTTTGAATCAGTTGTCATGTGTGTAAATGAGTGTTTATTAGTGAACGAGTGCTAGAATCTCTCTATTGTCGGGTCGATAGCAGCTGTTGGAC